>SNVD02012847.1:0-72983 GCA_013180625.2 Boswellia sacra
TCAAGTTACTGCATATACGTGTGTGTGTGTTGGGGGGTCGTCGAGGGGACCTTAAGCTATATGACCTCTGTATTGTGGGTGGTCTTTACAATTATGTACAAAATCTTATGTACGTTTCCTTCATAACAGGTGTTTTAAATAGAGGGTGTAGGTGCAACTTTTCATACCATGTGGGTGAGAAAAAGTCCATACAATGGGAGCACGAGGTGATTTGCCTAGGGGGTCGGTAGGTAAGTCAAAAATTAAATACATAAGGCAGCAATAAACAGGATTATGTACAGATACCAGTTACAACCGTTGTTAAGGGCGGAAGTGGTTATCAAATCGCAAAAGTCAAGCGCACGAAAAGTAGAGGTGTATCCTTATCTCGTTTCAATCTATATGCACCAGCATGATGGCAAAACGAAGGTGAATTTCAAACAGGACTCCGATGAAATAAAGAAATAAGAGCATTTCAAACCACCACATACATTGAGGTAGAAGCAAGGGTCTAAGTGGATGAATTTTAGGTATGATATACTAAACCTTTTGGCGACACAATGCATTTGTAATCGATTAATGTGATATTCATATTAGGACGCCACACTACGTAATGGCAGGGCCATCTGTACAAACAGCATTCACACAATAAACCAAGTGTACTGCACTTAGTATAAATGATTAGTACGTTGACGTGTCCGGGTTGTAAGAACGACATATTGTGTGAATGCAATACCCAACATGTAAAAAATTTTAATTGGTTGCCAATAATATGCTTCATGTGTAGGTGGGAGCAGATAGCATTAATTTGACAAAGTGACAGCACAATAAAGATCGATGTGAGGTAATAAATGCCTATTGTTGAAAGTGTGGAGTTTATTTGTGATGCATATGTAGTTATGAATGTACTTTTTTAACTGCAAAATCATGGCATCTGTAGGTGAATACAAAAATTAGCGAAAAGTGGAGGTCCCTTAGTAGCAGCGACAAGGCCAAGTATGTTGAATACGAACAACCTGTCGATGTGCCAGAAGCCGAGACCAACAGTGCCAATGAAGATATCAACAAATCTGGATTTGAGTCATTCCAAACATGCTGTAGTCCCCAGAGATTTCATCAACAGGTACAAAAATTGAATGAAGTGCAGAGAGATGCAATTGATGAGATTAGATTCAGGAATCTATTGAATATAAGACCCGGGAGATTGAGGAGTAGATTGTGTTTCCTATTACTAGATGACTTCGACCCGAGGACATGTGTGTTACGACTAGATGGTGAGTCATTGCTATTAACTGCTGTGAGCTTTGCAGAGACTTTGGGAGTTATGGATGGAGAACTGCCCGTTCAACTATGCGATAATAAATCAGATGTTGCAGAATTGGGTGCCAAATTATGCGATGGCCGATGCGACATTACAATTAATAAGCTTGAGGAGATGCTAGCTAATAGCCAAGAGGCAGGGGATGAGTTCAAGGTGGCTTTCATGCTTTTTACATTAGCTACACTGCTTTGCCCAACTTCTGGGTTGTCAATCGATCCTGGATATCTACACTCGCTGTTACCAACCCATAAAATAAAATAATTCAACTGGGCCTCATTCTGCTTCACCAAGTTTGTAGACGGGGTTAGAGATTTGTCAGAGAAGAAATGTAGTCATTGGGCTGGATGTGTTCTGTTCATAGAGGTAAGTGAATGAAGCCTTCTATTCACCTTAGATAACTTAATAATGAGGATTTGGAGATTACCTCTTTAAACAATTATTAATGAAATCAGTGGGAGATACATAAGGAATGTACAACTGTAATTTAAGTTACCTTTGTTGTATATGAACAATGAATGTTAATCTAGGTGCTAGAGGATTGAAAGAATGCATATGGAATAAATTTATCTTTTGTTTCAATGCAGTTACTCTTCATCCATAAAGTAGAGGGCAAGGTAAAAAAGGGAAGGAATCGGGCAGGCCCAGTCATTCCATGGTCAAGAAGTGACATCAATAAGACGATACAGGAATGCCTGAAACGTGAAAGGGACAAGGTAATCATATTCTTCTAAGCATACATGCTGCCAACATAACAAATGCACTATTTGATATTTAATCATATTCTGTGAGTTTAGGGTACCTGCGTCGGGGACGGCGATAAAGATGACGATAATGGTGACAGAGGAAAGGGGCTATTTACTGAAGCGATACTAATAAAGAATGTATTGAAAATGGCAAACACCATGGACGACTTGGTTGCAACACAGATCAGGATAGAAGCCATTATATCGTCTACAAGTAAATCTCTACAGGAGTTACAGGACGTGGTTACTAAAACGTGAAGGACAAGCAGATGAGGCCACAAAACAACCCCCCCATAGAAGTTTTGAAAGAGGGATGCAAGAGCAGCAGCACAAATCTCAGACGACAGAGCCTAGGGATGATGATGTGGTAGATTCAGGACTGGGGTTTTTGACACCAACTGTTAGGGATTCTGCGATGCAACCAGAGTCGATAGTGGGTGGACGCCGTGAAAGAACCAAGTCCATGCCGAGTAAACCAACCATACCAAAAGCGGATGACGTGCTTCCTGTACGAAAAACAAATCTTACAGATAAAATGGAGATGGAGGTTACTGCTAATGCGTGTGAACTAGCAGTTGAGATAGCTAAGCAAAATGATGCTGGAGTAGGCGATAATGCAGATACAAATGCTATTAACGAGGATAATAAAGGGGTGGAGCATCAGTGGAACTTAAATGACTCAGTTGCAGGAAGTGCTTCAGGTTCAAATATCTGCAAATGTCCATTAGCATTCCATGATGAAGCAAACAAAGATGAATGCAATGTAATGGTTGGGGTGCCAGAAGATGAGACTTAAAGCAAAGGGAAAAAAAAAGTGATGGTTGGCAAGATTGAAGATCTTACCATCGACAGAGGTGGTGAAAACGTTGCGATTGTCAAGAAAAAAGATGTGACCTCAGGCGAGGGTGACAAGACAAAGCACAGGTATGGTGGAAACATTACATTACGGTCCCTAAGAATATGATTACAACATTTAACAATCCAATTAATGTTGGAACAAGGAATAACATGAAAGGGTTTTTCTCATGATCGCAAAATGCACATATATAGGGAGGAAAACTACATTACTCCAATCATGCAACAAATGCCAACTATAAGTACAAGCCTCATGCATGTGTAATTGAGCAAATAACACATTCCAAAAGAGGAATGCTTAGAAGCGCTCAAAGTTTTTGTGCACGAACTGATATCCCATGAGAGGCGGTGGCCAATGAAATTGTCTTATTATTTTGTTGACATATTAAACTACTTGTGCAATAATTTGAATAAGACTTGTGCGATATGCAGGATGAAAAACAGAAGACAGACGGAATGTACATCGAGGTTTTGTCAGCTGAGAGGAGTGAAGTTCCACCCAAACTGAGAAGGAGTTTCCTAAAAAAGCGATTCATGCACAGGCCAAGTCCATGGGTGAAAGCTCGTGGAAGCAGAGGAAGGCGGGGCTATTGGGCTGGGCTTTTCATTGTACCATCAGCCGTGACTCAGGAGGAACTTCAGGTTATAGAATATGTCATGAACACTGAAAATGATTCAGCGTGAGTAATACTCGATTTGAGTTTAAGGATTTCGCATTACATGAAAATATTGTTGATGTAGTGTTAACTTTGTAGGGAGATAATTGTAAGATACGAGTATGCATATGCTACGCGGTTCAACTTGAGGACGTTATGGCCAAAATAACTAACTTGGACTAAGTGTAAACATTTAACTACTTTAACCATGAGTAGCCAGTCATCTTGAGTGGATGTGGCGAGGCAGGGAGAAGAGAATTACTAATTGCATATCCTAAACCCATTGTGCAGGTGTTAAACGTATATGCAGAGCTTACAGCGATGGAATAGATGAGGCAGCAAACAGGTGGCGAGTGGATTTGGTACCTGTCGATTGGTTTTTCGATAAGCATCTTTGAAGTTATGAACGGGTAAGAGGGAAGTTAAAACACGATGATATAGACAGACTAATTTCGTAAATCAATATTGTGTAGGAAGCGGTGCGAGCCACTCAAAACTTGGATAGAGTTGGACTGGCCATGGCTGAGCAGTATCGAAAGAATTATATGCCTAATCTACACAAATGTACCAAGGTAATGATCCATGAAAGATGAGAGTGGCGGGAAGAGTGATGACGAACTACACAACATATAGGAGTGGGTTAACCAACTGTAACATAATTTCGAAGATGCTAAATTCATCAACAAATTAATTAAGATCAATATTGTCTAACATAGGTAAACATTCCATAGTTCACTAATACAATAGAGCATTGTTGCGTTGAAATTAACATGCATGCCTGGCAGATATGGGGAATGCATATCAGTTGCCAAATAGACATTAAAGTGACAATCTGTTCCATGTGTCGCAGATATTTGTGCCTATGTTCGATGGTAGTGGACACTGGTTTGCATTGGTAATACGAGTTCTGAATGAGGCCGCCGAGATATCAGACTCCTTGCCATTACCCAAACAGAGAAGAAAGATTGAAACAATAGGTTGGCAAGTGGTAAGTGTCAGTTTCCTTAGTGTCAGTTTCCTTTGTGTCTGTATGTTGATATGTTGTCTGCTTTGGATAAATGGTATGAATCCCATATAATAACTTAGAACCTGTATGTTGTGTAATTGTTTGCATTGGACGTAATGCTTGCAGATGAAATAAGTGACGTACGCGATGGAAAGCTAAGGTTTTCTAACTTTCACCTATCGACCAACAAGGACATCCCAAAGCAACAGACTTTGTATGATTGTGGGGTGTATGTGATGAACTTCATGGATAGTCTATGTTTACAAACTCCCCCAAATGCAGTGGTATGACAGTAGCCTTCATGGATTGTGAGTATAACAACATTGATATAGCGGTATAGGGATTGATGTTGTGTGATGCAACTGCAGGTCCATTCTGATGCAACGCGGTTGAGATTGCAGCGGCAAATGGTCATGACACCGCTGAATCATGCCAGGGCTGATGTTTTGCATAGGGCTTATACCAAGTTCAAAAATTATAACAAGTGAGGCAAACTTATTGGACGGGATGGAGCAGTAGAGTGATAGTTAACGTAACCAGAGGTCACAGGCAAATTCTGATGTGGAGTACATATATATAGTGTAGAAGTTATTTCCATTGGAGTGCTATTTTGAACACGTTTTTATCTACACTGAACCACCTTTTTGATATGTGACCGCATAATAACTGCGGATTTGTATCAGTAAGCCTTTGTTCATAGAAACTGTAACTCTCTCTAATTATTTACTTCATGCCCATTGCATGCAAATCATGGAAAACAAATGCGACATCAGGTTGATGCTACCGGGACTGAACACATGTTAGCTTTCGTCATAGGTAAAAGGTTATAAGCAATTGCTTTGTAATATTAGAAGCTATCCGAACGTTATCATAAATAGAGACAAAGGGGATGTAAGTTGCATAAGGTTCGCATTAAAATACATCAGGTTTGCATTAAAATCTAAATAAGCTATCCTAATTTATTTGTAAAATTAAATGAAATGTGTTTGTAGTAAAAGTAAATTTTTTTTTTGAACTACGAATAATGATGGTTTGCAAGTAATTAAGTTACCTATGAATAATGTGTTAGTAGTATATAGTTTTAAGTTTTTATAGGTTCAATTTTTTATAAATCGTAATATAAAATGTTATCAGCAGAAAAACATGAAAAATTATAAATTAAATTTTTACTAAGCAACTAAAAGCAATTGTAGCTGGATTAGTAAACTAAATTAAACCTTTAAGTAAAGGTATTAAATACATGACAACAAAAAGTTCCTGACATGAGTACCTTATAAATGGTTTAGGATGGAAATAATGCGTAATGAATTAGTAATATATGAATAAAAAATGATTATTAACATGTTACATTTTCTAGGCTGACAATGAGTAAAATCAAATTATTATGTAACATTGAGTATAATAGTATTTGATTTTTAGTATCTTATTATTTAATCCTCTTGAACATAGAAAAGCAGTATGAGTTGCACATATTTCAAATGAGATTATCATGACCATATAGACGAGGTATGTGAATGTAGAAAATTTGAATTTGTTTATGATTCTCATAATAATTTTTGAAAATTTATATTTATATTTTCACGATAAAATTTTTTAAGGCAATTTGAAATTTCGGTTAAAGCGCACAAGGCAATAAGAGTGAATTCGATTACGACTTTCTTTGACCATGTTTATGAATCTTTTACCTTCTGTTAAAGATTCTATTCATAATGTATGACGCTTATACGGAATTGAAGAGGAACCTTGTTAGAAATATGTAGAGTAATTTTGGGTTAATTTGGAAAGAAGGAATAATTTGCTTTACCACTTTTAGATAGTATTGCACAACTTTTATTGCACTTTTAATGACTGTTACATTTCCAGTTGCAATTATTACAAGGCTAGGGAAATTATTGTTTAATCCCATTAGCCATAAACATTGATTTCCATTACGAATTTTATTATCATTAGGACGATTATTTAACCTTTAGATATAACTATTTTAATGAATTTACAACTTTTATCACAACGTTAACAACTTTTATACAGGCGGTTACAATTTTTATATTGGCCTTGGAAATTTTAGTTAAATTCCCTAAGGTATGAATAGTAAACTCTACTACGACTACGATTACTTGGTTTACTATTTCTATATATTAAGTTACGACGTTTATTCATTGTTTACTACTTTTATACGAAAGGTAGTGAAAAGGAACAACATGGTTTACAACTTTTATCCCAACGGTTACAATTTTTATACATATATTTACAATTTTTATATATACGATTATGATTTTTATATGGCCTTGAAAATTTTAGTTAAATTCCATAAGCTATGAACAGTAAACTCTACTACGACTTTTATTACTTGTTTTACTATTTCTATATATTTAGTTACAATGTTTATTCATTGTTTACTACTTTTATACGAAAGGTAGTGAAAAGGAACAGCATGGTTTACAACTTTTATCCCTACGGTTGCAATTTTTATACATAATTTTACAACTTTTATATATACGATTATGATTTTTATATGGCCTTGCAAAATTTTAGTTAAATTCCATAAGCTATTAATAGTAAACTCTACTACAACTTTTATTACTTGTTTTACTATTTTTATATATTCAGTTACGATGTTTATTCATTGTTTACTACTTTTATACGAATGGTAGTGAAAAGGAGTAGCATGGTTTACAACTTTTATCCCTACGGTTATAATTTTTATACATATATTTAAAACTTTTATATATATGATAATGATTTTTATGTGGCCTTGGAAATTTTAGTTAAATTCCATAAGCTATGAACAGTAAACTCTACTACGACTTTTATTACTTGTTTTACGATTTCTATATATTCAGTTACGACGTTTATTCATTATTTACTACTTTTATACGAAAGGTAGTGAAAAGGAACAGTATGGTTTACAACTTTTATCTCTACGGTTATAATTTTTATACATATATTTACAACTTTTATATATACGATTATAATTTTTATATGGCCTTGGAAATTTTAGTTAAATTCCATAAGCTATGAACAGTAAAGATGATTACGATTTGTATTTCCCTCTTTACAATTTTTACATATTTAATTACGACTTTTATTCATTATTTACAGTTTTTATATGAAATGGTAGAAGGGCATTCTTGGAAACAAGAATAATGTTTTGGCTATGATTTGGTTAAAAGGAAAAGAATCATTTACAATTTTTATAGCATCTTTTATAGCTTTTATATACATGGTTACGACTTTTATATGGATTTGAAAATTTGGGTTAAATCCCATAAGAAATAAACAGTAACTCTCATTATGACTAATCATCTCTGCTTTACGGTTTTTTTCTCTTCAGTTACGACTAAAAGTTGTAAAATTTACAAGTCTTATACGAAACTGTAGTAGTGCATTTTACTATTTTTACCTAGTTTTTTATAACTTTTATTCAATCATTCACGACTTTAATATCTCCGGTCACAACTCGTATAAGAGTTTAACGAAATCTAATTAAGTCCCGTAAGAAATGAACAGTGACTCCCATAACGATCTTCATTCTCATGTTTACGATTTTTTTCACCTTCAATTACTACAATGATTAAGAATTCACGACACTTATACGAAATTGTAATAGTGCGTTTTACGACTTTTTCATAGTTTTACAACTTTTATCGCTTCTTTCATGACTTTTATATGTTCAGTTGCAACTCTTACAAGAGTTGAGAAAATTTTGGGTAAATCCCATAAGAAATGAACAGTGACTTCCATCACGACTTTTACTCATCTGTTTACGAATTTTTTATCTTCAATTACGAATAAAAGTCGTTAAATTTACAAGTCTTATATGAAACTGTAATAGTGCGTTTTACGACTTTTACATAGTTTTTTATAGTTTTTATCGCATTTTTCACGAATTTTATATCCCCGATACATATCTTATAAGAGTTGGAGAAATTTTGGTTAAATCCCATACGAAATGAACAGTGACTTCTATTATGACTTTTATTTTATGATTTTTTACCTTTAATTACTACTCTTATTTAAGATTTTACGACTCTTATACAAAATTGTAATAGTGGGCTTTACGACTTTTACATAGTGTTTTGCAACTTTTATCGCATTTATCACGACTTTTATATCTTTGATACAACTCTTATAAGAGTTGCCAAAATTTTGGTTAAATCCCATATGAAACGAACAGTTACTTCCATTACCACTTTTATGATTCTTTTTATGCTTTTTTTACCTTTAATTATTACTCTTATTAAGATTTTACGACTTTTATACGAAATTGTAATAGTGGGCTTTACGACTTTTACATAGTATTTTATAACGTTTATCGCATTTATGACGACTTTTATATCTTTGATACAACTCTTATAAGAGTTGCACAAATTTCAGTTAAATCCCATATGAAATGAACAGTGACTTCCATTACCACTTTTATGATTCTTTTTATGATTTTTTTACCTTTAATTACTACTCTTATTAAGATTTTACGACTCTTATACAAAATTATAATAGTGGGTTTTACGATTTTTACATAGTGTTTTACAACTTTTATCGCATTTATCACGACTTTTATATCTCTGATACATCTTTTATAAAAGTTGCAAAAATTTCCGTTAAATCCCATATGAAATGAACAGTGACTTCCATTACTACTTTTATGATTCTTTTTATGATTTTTTTACCTTTAATTACTACTCTTATTAAGATTTTACGACTCTTATACGAAATTGTAATAGTGGGCTTTACGGCTTTTACATAGTGTTTTACAACTTTTATCGCATTTATCACGACTTTTATATCTCCAATATAACTCTTATAAGAGTTGGAAAAATTTGGGTTAAAACCCATAAGAAATGTACAGTGACTTCCATTATGACTTTTATTCTTCTGTTTATGATTTTTTCACCTTGAATTACTACTATTATTAAGAATTTATGACTCTTGTACGAAAGTGTAATAGTGCGCTATACGACTTTGATGTAGTGTTTTACAACTTTGATCCCATTTTTCACAACTTTTATATTTCTGGTTATAGCTCTTATAAGAGTTGGAAAAATTTCGGTTAAATCCCATAACGCATGAACAATGACTTCTATTACCACTTTTAGTCTGCTTTTAACTATTGTTTTACCCTGAATTACGACTATTACTAAGAATTTGCAACTCTTATACGAAATTGCAATACTGCGCTTTGTGACTTGTATAAAGTGATTTACAACTTTTATCGCATTTTTCACAAGCTTTATATATTCAGTTGCAACTCTTATAAAAGTTGAGGAAATTTTGGTTAAATCCCATAAGGCATGAACAGTGACTTCCATTACGACTTTTATTCTTCTGTTTATGAATTTTTAACATTTACATCTGACTTTTATTTAGGATTTATGACGTAACCTTTAGATATGACTTTTATTTAGAATTTACGACTTTAAAACGAAATTGTGGAGGGGTTGCTTAGGACTTTTATATAGTCATTTATAACTTTTATAGCTTTTCTTGCGACTTTTATATGTCCAGTAGCAACTATTATATAACTTTGGCAAGTTTTTTTTAAATCCCATAAGTCATGAGCAGTGTCTTACCTTACGATTTTCATTCTTTTGTTTATGATTTTTTTACCTTTAGTTATTACTTTTATTCATAATTTATGAATCTTAAATGAAATTGTGGGGGGCCATTGTCGAAAATATAAACACTAATAACTATAGTTACGCTTGGTGAAAAGGAATATCGAAGTTAACTGACTTTTATATAGAGATTTACAACTTCTATAGCCGTTTTAACGATTTCGTATATGTCTGGTTACGACTATAAGGTTTTGTAAAATTTTACTTCGATGCCATGTCATGATGAGTAAGTTTGATCACTAATTTTATTTACTCTTTTACAATTTTTTTTTCAGACACGATATTTATTCATAATTTACAACTTTTGTATGATACAGTTTAGGGGTAATCTTGGAAATATGATTCTTTGGCTAAGATTTGGTGAAAAGTAATTATGCATTTTACGACTTCTATATAGGTATTTACAACTATTTTAGCATTTTTTTCAGTCTTTTATATATCAGCTTATGACATTTATAAGATTTTAGGAAATATTTTCAAATCCCCTTGGAATCTGACTATGATTATACTCACCAAAAAAAAAATCTTTTGATTTCTTATATCCGTAAAAAATTTTCATATGCTTAAAACACAATTAATTAATTCATGATTTCTTTTGTACTACGCAATTGTCCTTTTCAATTATAATGTATGAATTTTTTATGTCTACTAATAAACATCGCTATCAAAATACAATAAATCTTTTTAATTAACTAATTCATTTTGTCAAATACGAATATATGGTTTTTGGCATTTTTTTATAACTATAATATATTTTTAACCATAAAAAATTTTCATATGTTTAAAACACAATTAATTAATTTATGATTTCTTTTGTACTACACAATTGTACTATTCAATTATAATTAATGAATTTTTTATGTTTGCTAATAAACATCGTTATCAAAATACAATAAATCTTTTTAATTAATGAATTCTTTTTGTCAAATACGCATATTAAAATTTACTTCTTTTCTAAGGTAACTATAATATATTTTAATCGATATAATTTTAATGTCATACTGCACTTGGAGATCCATGATGGTTGTTTGAGTTTTGACGAGCGAAAAATGAATTGTGCAATGAGTTTTGATGGGCGGGAAACAAATTGTGGAGCGCGGGACACAACTTGGAGCCCAAACTTGAGGTAGCCGGTTACCATTTTTGTCTTCATGCAGACTCTTAAGCTACAGTAATGCTACAGTAAGTTACAGTCCCAGCTGTATTGGCCCACCTGCTGGACTGAAGCAGTTTCCATAATTTATGCTATGATTTGGAAACATAAAGTTGTCATCATAATATTTAGCGTTTTTCTTGTAGAAGTAGATCTTCATCGTAATGTGTACTTGATTACTCAATTTCTAAGTCATTAAGAATCTTCTATAATAATCCATTTCTAACCTGAAAAGGACAAAGCATAATGCTCAGATTATGGCTAGAATATAAAATTATAAAAATAGTAACTTTCGTTGAGAAGAGTATATCTTTTTTATAAGAAAATTAATGATACTATATTGAACTCTATCTAAAATTTGATTCGGTGAATAGAACTTATACAATTACAATTAATTTCTGGTCAGTGATAGAAGATAATGATAGATATCTTCTGTGACGTTTCTTAAACAAGTGGGACGAGTTTTATCAGGAGTGTAAATAGGTTAACAAATTATCCTTGAAATTTTCAATATTATCTACCGATATTTGAAAATAAATACTTATGTGGGATAGATTTATCAGGTCATTGTAATGATTTGATGAGCCTATTCGATTATAAGTTAGCATATGACGGTAGGTGGTTTCTAAAAATACAATTTGACAGAAGAAATGACAATGCATGAATAGCTTGACATAACATCTTTACATAATGATGTGGTATGATAGGTACGTATAAGTATTTTTAATATTTGAATTAACTATAATAATTGGTTAGCAAAATTGGTGGAATAGTGTGTGATCCAATTCAACAAGTTTGACGGTAAATTATAATTAATTATCAACTTTGATGGATATATGATGACAATTAGGAGTTGATGGTGATGGCTTTGTGTGTCAAATCGGATCTGTTGGCATGACTTTAGTAGTTACTCTCTTAGTATAACTACAGCAACATAACTGATCTCTTGGCACAACTTCAGCAGGCAGAATTTAAGCTTTTTTATTAATTTGATTGATTGCATGATTTTAGCAATTTATTAAGTTTTATACTTATTATAAATACCCAATCTCTAGGATTTGTAATTATCATCTTGAAACCTTCCTTGTACAAAATCGGTTCCCATCTATAAAGATGGTTTATCTCAATGAAACAATATAAAACCTTTTCAACAAAATTTTTCAACAAAATATTTGTTTTATTCATTCAGTTTTCTGTTTGTCATGGTTTCAGAGCCAGAAAAATTCTTCTAAAGAAGATCTTGAGTAAAATCTGTGTGTTATAACCTTTGTGAAAACTTATATTTGTTCCAGAAGAACTCTTCATCTAGAGTTTCTAGAGAACTCTTCATCTGGAGTTTCTGATCAAGTGTTTCAAATAGATCAGTGCATTATCTCATGCAAGTGTTGTGCTTGACTGAGTTTGAAGATGTCAAACAAATCTGAAATTTTATCTATTAAATTTAATGGAAAAAATTATTTTTCCTGGGAGTTTCAATTTCAAATGTTTTTGAAAGGAAAAGATTTATGGGGTCATTTAGATAGATCTATTTCAAGGCCTGCAAATGAAAGTGATAGCAAAAAAAATTGCAAAATGGGACTCAAATGATGCAAAAATAATTAGTTGGATCTTAAGTTCTTGAGTTCTGTTGATGCTTCTATTGTTCTTAGTTTGAGATTTTTTTCTTGTGCTAAAGATATGTGGGATTATTTGAAGAAAGTTTATAATCAAGAAAACTCTACTAGGCGTTTACAGCTAGAATTGGAATTATCGGAATATTGTCAAGGCAACTTATCAATGCAAGAGTAGTATTATTCTGGTTTTATGAATTACGGGCTGAATATAATGAATTGGTTTATGCTACTGTTTGACAAGAGGGATTATCAACTTTGCAGAAAGTTCATAAGGTCTCTCAACAAGATCAATTTCTTATGAAATTGAGACATGAATTTGAACCAGTCTGAGCCAATTTGATTGGAAGAAGTCCCTCTTCATCTTTGGATATATGTTTTGCAAAACTTCTTTGTGAAGAACAAAGGAGTATAACTTAGAATGCCATTGAACAAAAAAAAAAAAAAAAAAAAAACAAAATCAAGTCTCCAATCCTTTACAGGTAGCTTATACAACTCAAACTAAAGTAAGAGATATGAGCAAAGTGCAAAGTTACAGCTGCAAAGAATATGGGCATGTAGCTAACCAATGCAAGAAAAAATTATGTAACTATTATAAGAAGCCAGGACACGTGATTGCCAATTTCTGAGGTTGGCCGCAAAATCAAATATCTCAACCCTTACATGTTACGAGTCCAAATTCTTCTTTAGAATCCAGTTCCACCAATCTCACTCCTGAAATTGTGCAACAGATGATTCATTGTACCTTGTCTACCCTTAGTGTCTCAAGTAAAAGTGCATCTTATCCTCTTTGTTACATTGACTCTAGTGCATCCAATCATATAACCTCCTCATCAACAAATCTTTTTAATATGAGAACAACTTTGGGAAATTTGGAAATACAAACTACAAATGGAGAATATCTTCCTGTTGAATCAGACTACAACAAAATGTTTTATTAACCACTTTAAATTTACAACGGGATGTATAGTGACGACGTGGAAAAATTATATTAACCACATACAAGATTTGGGCGCTATTAAAAGTTATTACAAATTGCATTCAACAACTTGGGAACATGAAATGGTTAATATGATTGTTTTTTACAACGTGAATTTGGTGGCATATGGTTAATAATTAATAACTACTACTTACCTTTACATGTGGTTAATGTGTACGTAATTAACAACGTGGACTAAGTGACATGTGGTAATTAGTTATTATTCTACCACATATATGATCACGTGGTTGATATTTACTTTATTCACAACTAGTCCAACAATACATGCACGTGATTGATATTTTTAAAAGACCACAGTAATTATCAAGTGGTTAATATTAATAATACTTCAATATTAACTTATCTAGGGAGTTAAGAATTCACACGTAGTTTATATTTGGTTTCCTATGAGTGTTTAACCGGTTTTTAACCTTTACTTTTACAAACCCTAAATTAGCTTGTTCCTTGTCCAATAGTTAAAGGCAAGTATCACAAATTGTTTCATGTTCAATTCCTATAATTGAATATTTCATGTTATTCTTTTTTTATTTTTTGCTATTTATTTTTTTTCATTTAGTTTCAATTCAATCCATCCCACCAAAAAGTGGAATTTGAAATAAAAAAAGGTATGAACTCAATTAGTTTATTCCTATCGTTGAAGTTGGTTTGGTACTGAGTTGTTGTTATAAATATATAAGTATTCTATTATTTGATTGGATTAAAACATTACATTCTTTTTGCTTTGATGTCAATCTTTGAATCATAAGGGAGGTATTTTTTTTTTCCAAGCCGTTTCTGGTCATTTGATTGGACTGATTGGACTAATATATTATTTTCTTTTTTTTTTGTTTCTAGGTTTGTCTCTTTTTTTCTACCAAGTCGTTTTTGCTAATTTGAATAGATTAATATTTGTTTTCTTGTTTTGTTCTATTTCCAGGTTTGTCTCGTTTCTTTTTGAAGTCGTTCCTGCTCATTTGAATATATTAATGTTTTATTTTCTTGTTTTGTTCTGTCTTCTGGTTTGTCTTTTCTTTTTTGAAGTTGTTTATGCTCATTTGGTTGGATTAATATTTAATTTTCTCATTTTGTTGTGTTTCCAAGTTTGTCTCTTTTCTTTTCCCAAACCGTTTCAGCTCCAATCAAATGGAAAATATATATATATATATATATATATATATATATATATATAAATACCAGTTTTGGTTCTAAAAGTTTAATCATTGCTGAACGAAGATTTGTTTCTTGTGACTAGTACCACTTGCCACTATAAGTATCCTTTCTTACAATTAAAGGTTATACATGAAAGATTTAAATGCAACCAACCATCTTTTATGTACTACCCTACCTATAAGAGAGAATTGGTTTGGCCTGCGATTTTTAATACAATATTTGAGCATATTTAAGTTGTTCAATAATATAGGTATTGTGGGTGACGTGGGATTTTTGTAATGTCTATACATACAAGAATCAATGAGTGAACAATAACAAGCTAGGGATAAGGCTAGCCAGGTAGGTTTACGTGCTCTTAACTTAGATGGTATTGTCATAGAACTCTTTTGACACTCTCCTAGTAGAGTAGGGCTCAAATTCTTGTACCATAGCCATGTATATTAAATAGAAAGGCTACCCTTTTTTGATAAAGCCAACTCATCATCATTCATACCTGGTTCGCTAACTACTAAACACAGCTCTGAGATCAGTTTTTTTGGCCAAGTATATTGGTTTGCTATGAGATATTTGAAATTGTTTGAATTTTGTTATGATCTTCTTCTCCTTTTTTTTCATCTTTTCTTATATAATTGATTGTTCTCTTGTTTTGATTGTTTGAAATTTTTTATCTGTTAAAGAAAATATTTTTGGTATTTTAATCATTAATTACTATGCTTTGGTTTTGGATTGTTATTGTAGGGAAATAATTTGGTTGAGCTCGAAAGAGTTGTTAGATAATTTTCCTAACTTTGTTCGAATTTGTGGGTTAATTTGGTAATCCAAATTAGGAGTCGCTTAGAGGTTTGTCAATACATATTTTTTATTTATTTATCTCTTTTTTGTCATATCATATTGATGTTTGAAATCTGTTTTAGACTTTTAGATTGGTTGAAAAGTTGTTTTACTTGTGTTATTTTAGATTTGACAAGAATTCTCTACATGATAAATTATAATGATACTTTTGGATTGTTATTTTACTTAAGAAGTTCATTATAT
This sequence comes from Boswellia sacra, assembly GCA_013180625.2. Classification (NCBI taxonomy): domain Eukaryota; kingdom Viridiplantae; phylum Streptophyta; class Magnoliopsida; order Sapindales; family Burseraceae; genus Boswellia; species Boswellia sacra. The sequence goes on from SNVD02012847.1 coordinate 16,120, forward strand.
CTAGTCTTTACACTCTTGTCTCTTCCTATGACCTTACGAGTTGTATTCACTATTAAGTTAAGCCAATGAATTGCATTCAACCAATTATTTAAATTGACAACTTAATATAATAATACAATTGAACATGTATGAAAGTATATATAGACCTCTTTATAATTAAACTTGATAAAACACGTATTCTTTCTCACTTACACATGTGTCTACACTTTATTAGTTTATTTGGTATTGAAGGGAATAAGAAGGGCCATTGGATTTGATAATTTGAAGACAAAGTTAAGCACCAAACGGCGGGAGGAATGTCAATTGCCGCACATCTTACCAGGCTTCAAGGAACCTACAACCTTGTAGGCACATTACTATCAGGAAAAGCTGGCTCTAGAATTCAGCACAACCCAACTGTGTTTTGGCAGGCAAAATAAATTGGTGAGTCCCAATATAATATATTTTATATAGTTTCATAATATGAAAATATGGTGTTCAGATGTGCACTTCATATTGGTCTCAATTATATATAATATTAGATTGGAGTTTGAAAAAGACCGAATAGCTTTTATTGTTGGCATGATTAAAGGCTATATATATTGAGAAAGCTTTTTGCTTGTGTACATGTTTCAGGGTAATCATCAACACTTCACATGCTTTAATACCTATTGGAGATCTTCTATGTATCTTCCCTAAATATTTTTTGGCATAAGATCAGAACTTAGACAGTAATACCTATTGGATATTTTATGTTTTTAAATTTATATAATTTTTACTTACAGTCTCAGGATAAGTAACCAAGCGGTGAGATAAACACGCTTTTGGATATGTTTAATGATCAAAACCAAGTAAGTTATAAAGGTTTTCATTTATGTGCATGGTTATTTTATTACATTTTAAATATGATCTATTATTATTTTTTATAAAATTTTTCCTTTATTTTCTTAGGATAAAGGATTAAGCGTTGGGATGCATACTGTTGTAGATGCTCATCAGGTAAAAAGAATAACAGAACAATTTTAAAGTTGATGTCGAATCAAAGTTATTCGATAATAGCGATTTAAATAATATTATATAATTTGTTTGTAGCATGGAATTTATCTATTACTTGGTGAGCTAACCATCTTTTCATTGTTGTAAAATTTTTTGTCATGTTAAAATTTAAAATGTAAGAATTTTTGTGATTTTTTAAACTAAACTATTGTTGCTAGAAATATTTATTGTCAGTATGATGAATCTAGCATTATTTCATAATATGACTTTAATTAAAGATCTTCTAGACAAAAGGCATGTTTTATTTTTATATGCACTTAGAAATATTTAAAATCCAATTGGTTTCACCTGAATCTAATACTTCTATGAACTTTAATGATTTTTTGAATATAGTTTATCTATAGTGTATAATTCTTATTTTATATACATAATTACTGACATTATACTAACTCTTACTGATCTTTGCTTGTTTATTTTATTGTGACAACAATAGGCCTCAAATACTCATAAAAACAACAACGGTTTAAATCCAAATATTGCAACCTTCTCTCAAGTAAGTTTATCTATCCTTACACAATTCATAAAATATAATTGTCAAATAAAACGTGTGTTAAAAATTTCCAATGAAAATTTGCTATTGTTTCTTGTTTGTTGTTTTATGGTATAGACATTCAAATCGAGTGTTACCTTTCAAGACGATTTCATTCCAAATGGAAAATGCAAGTTATTGCACTGGTTTGGAACAGAAGAAGTCGTTGCTAAAGCTGAACTTGATACTACCAATCTTGAAGCTCTTGTTCATCACATGGTTCTTGGTCTAGATTGTTAGAGAGTTTGGGTCAAAAAATCAATTGCTAAAAGAGTCTCACTGTATCGACCTACAAGTGATATGCAAATCCTTGAAGACGCTTTAGGTAGTACAGTAGCATGACCTTCAAAATACATAACATTTGACGCTTAAGTAATCATTTGTTTAGTTTTTTAGGATATAGTAGTACTTAGTTTCCTTATGTCATCTTTAACATTTCAAGATTTTTATTTAGTCTTAAACTACATTACATTAAATACTTCATTGTTTATGTCATACTTATACATATTTTTAAATTAAATGACAATTGGTATTTTTGTTAACTTTAATATTGTTGAGTATATATGTATGTATGTATGTATATGAGTTTGTTTTATTAAAATTCATTTATTAAATATTAAATTATTATAAAACACCAAGAAAAAATAAACACAATAAGTTATCTATCATGTACACATAATAGTGGTTAATTATAATTTTAATAAAATTAATCAACAACTTACTCTCACGTGGTGGATAATATTATCTACCACGTCCAAATATCATGTGGTCATTTAAAAAATTTAAAATTTAAAAAGACAATGTGTATATTACGTAGTGGATAAGATAATTAACCATGTCAATAGTATTGTGGTTAATAAAATATTCAAATTAAGACAACTACCATGTGCAGATGCAAGTGATGAATGGAGGATAATCTACCACATACATTTGCACGTGGTTAATGATTATATTCAACAACATGTTAATTGCTTATTTACCACGTGTATTTACATGTTATAAAAGACCTAGGCTTTTAACCACTCTTTGATACACCACAGACAAATATCAAGTGGTAGATATAATTCTACAACTTGAAATTGATGTGGTACCTAAGCCATTTAACTGTTGTAAGATGTAAGTGTCAAGGTTCATGCAGAAACTGACATATGAGATTCACTGCATAAGAAATATCAGGCCTAGTAATTGTCAAATAAATTAAGCTCTTAACAAGTTGCCTATAAACTGTAGGATTAGAGAGTAATTCACCATCAGTTTTAGAATATTTCACATTGACTTCAAGTGAAGTAACCATAGGAGTAGAATTATCAAGTCTCGCCAACTCTATCAAATCTTTGGTGTATTTTTGTCGATTAACAAAAATACCTTGAGCTAAATGATGAACTTCTAGTTCTAAAAAATAAGTAAGATTGCCAAGATCTTTCATGTGAAAAGAAGAATGCAAAGAATCTTGAAGTTGTTTAATTCCTAACATGTCAGCTCCTGTAATGATAATATCATCGACATAAACTAGAGGAATAGTGATACCAATTTTTGACTTTCAAAGAAACATGGATGGATCATTAGCTTTTTTGAAAACCCATTGTATGCAATTTTTGTTTAAATTTGTCAAACCAGGCACAGGGAGCTTGTTTAAGCCCGTAAAGAGACCTCCGAAGATGACATACATGACTTTTTTAATATGATTTCAAACCTAGAGGAAGCTTCATGTAGACATCTTCTTGAAGATCTTCATGCAAAAAAGCATTCTTCACATCCATTTGGAAAAGTGGCCAAGCTTGTGAACCTATTATCAACGTACGAACAATTGTCATTTTTCCCACAAGAGCGAATGTCTCATGATAATTGACTCCATATTCTTGCCAATTTTCAAGAGCCACTAAACGAGCTTTATAATGATCCAAAGATCCATCAGGTTTTTGTTTAATAGAGTAGATCCACTTACATCCAATTGGCTTACACTCAAAGGACATGGAACAATATCACAAGTATGATTTTTGTTTAAAGCCTCAAGTTCTTTATTCATAGCATTATGCCAGTGCAAATGTTGGATGGCTTGTGAACAAGACCTTGGAACTTCACTGGACGATAAAATAGTCATGAGAGACAAGCGATCAGGAGGTTTGACTTGATGAGTGGATCGTCAAAGAGCAAGTGTATTCGTAATGGTTGTCTTAGGTAGAGATGCATCTATCATAGTGTTTGACTCAAATGGATGTGTATCTGGCACAATGGTTGACTCAAAGGAAGGCAAATTTGTCATATTGGTTGGTTCAAGTGGTACTGCAAGACTTGGATTAGAAGAAGGAGAAATTTCTCGATGAAGACTTGATGTTTCTTAACCACTCTCTCCTTGCTGACTAACAATTCCATTATTAAACTTTGTGATAGCAAGTGAATTATTATCAAAATCATAAAGATGAAGATGTAGGAATTGGAATGTGAGCATTCTGAAAAAAATATATATAGATTTTCAACAAAAACAACATTTGGAGAGATGTGAATACGATGAGCAACAGAATTGTAACAAAGAAAACCTTCAGGATCTGATGCATACCCAAGAAATACACATTTAACAAACTATGCAGTTAATTTATTTCTATTAGATGGAAGAAGATAAGCATAATAAAGACAACCAAAAATTCATAATTGAGAGTAATCTGGATGCTTATTAAATTACCAAAAATATGGAGACTCATTTTGACGGTTTGGTGATGGCAAACGATTGATCAAATACACAGCTGTGGATAAACCTCAAGCAACAACCAAGAGATGCCGATTTTTTTCTCTCAGCTACTCCAATCTGTTGAGGGTTAGATGAGTAAGACTTTTGACAAATTATTCCCTTATTTTGTAAAAAAAGTTTGAAATTCATCTAGGATGCATTTACCTAATCAGACCTTAAGATTTTGATAGATCTGGAAAATTGATTTTTAACATAGGCAAGAAAATGTTTAAAAACATCAAATACATCAGTATCAAACACATCTAGAAAATTGATTTTGAATGCAAAAAATAGATCCGTGAATGATGACTATAATCATCAATGAATGAAACAAAAATATTTATGGCGAGAATAAGAAGGAAAAGGAGACTTTCCCCAAACATCTGTATGAAATAAAGCAAAACAATTCTAAACATTATTTTGATGGACTAGAAAAGGAAGTGTCTTGCTTTTACCACGTTTACAACTATCACAATTAAACAAAAAATTTGAAGAAGAAATAAAATCTTTATTAGAAGACAAAACACTCTTTAATAAGAATGATAAAGTTTTGCCATTTGTGTCCTAAACATTTATGCCATAAATGACATAAAGTAATAGAATTAGAACAAAACAAAGAAAATAAAGATTTATTCTTGGGATTATTAAGCAAGCTTAGAGTAAATAGCCTTCCACATTTAGGTCCCTCACTACAAGAATTTTTTATATATTTGTCACTTTATATTTTTTTATTTGGCGGTTTTGTAAAAAAATGAGAAGTATAAAACTAGTCTAAAAGTCAAACTCGATTTTTTATTTTATTTGTCACTTTTCATCTTTTTCTAATTACATATTTATCACATTTTTTACAATGGTGACAAATATATTATTTTTTGTCCTTTTCCCTTATATTTTCATTTTGGCTCCACTTTCTTCATTTTCCCTCTATCTTTTCTTTTTCCCCTCTACTTTAGCCATCACTTCCTCACTTTAGCAAATCACTAACGCATTTCTCATCAAATGAAATCGTTGAAATCACTTAAACTCTCATCAAGCAGATCACTCATTAACGCATCATCAAAGACTTCGGGTTGGATTTCGAGTTTGCTTTTGATTTTCGGTAAGTTCCCTTTAAAATTTGTTTTAGATTATGATTTCTTACATGCTCTTTGTGTTTCCAGTTTCATTTCACTGTTTTTTACATCACAAATCTTGTAATCAAAACCCTAATCTGCCAAATCCTTAATCTCAAAACCTATAAGTATTATATTTGTGATTTTATTGTTTGCTCTTATTGTTAATTGCACATTTTGCTTGCTGTTTAAACTTGAAATCTTATGTGTCTTTCGATTTATTAATTATTGTTTGCTTGTTTTTCGATTTACATAAAAGGAAAATTTCACTAAGTAGAGCCCTAATCAAAAGAGTTTAGATCTCTTCCATTTTTGATAATTTTTTTTTTAAATTTGTTTTTGATTTCGGTTGGTTGCGTGTTCTTTTAACGATTTCCAATTTCGTTTCACTTTTTTATGGATCCCAAATCTCATAAACGAAGCAAGCTGTTAGGTTTTACTCTCAATTTTGTAGCGGTGGTGCATGGCCACGAAAGCAGCAGCCGCATCAGGGTTTGAGATGATCACAAGTGGTGGGTAAAGAGAATCAAAGGTGGGACAATAGATTCTGCCAGCGAAGTGCACAAGACCATCTAGATGATCAATGAGATTATGGGTAATCACCTAACTTTGACATGTCACTTTGAAATTGCTTAACAAAGGTCCTTCTTTTTCACTTCTCCTTTACATAAAAATTGATTTTATTATCAATTTTTTGATGCGACGTCATTTTGGGTTTCGGGATTCTGGATATTGAGAATTGTATCGTGTTTAAATGCTGGATCAGATTTGTTTGAAGTTGTAGATTGAAGGGCAAAGCCTAGTTGTTAGTGAGTTGACAGATGACCAATCTGATTTCTCAAACACCAAGTATTTTCTACGATCTTTTACATGTATTTCTTTAAGCTATATTCTAATGTGATGTTTGGACTTTAAAATGGAAATTATGATCACTTTCTTCACAACTTTCATTAATTTCGAGTGAGTTTCTTGATAACTCTGCACAAATGATCTGTTGTTGCTATTCACATTGCAGCATTTTGTGATGGTTTTGTGTGTGGGCTGTTTGCTTGGTGACTAATGATTATTGAGACCTGCAAACACTTATGAGTTAATACTAATGGAGAATTGGAAATAATTAAATGTTGTTTGGTCTTGCTTTAAATTGTAAGATAGCAATTTACTTTTAAATTAATACTCACATCATACAAATTGAGTTTTAGCAGATTACTATTCTCAATTTCACATCTTTTTGGTTAAGGTTTTCTATAATTTTCACATTTATGCCCCATTATGCTTCAATTCAAATCTCACAGCCCACCCCAGCCAAGAAGGCCTCAGTAAGTGATATCAATACTGGTAATTGAAGATCATATTAAACCAAATAATAATAAGAAACTGATATATTATAATTAACTTTTAATTTTTGAATAATATAAATTAGTTTAATACTTAACTTACATTGATTTTAATCAATAATTTATCATATTATTGTTTTTTTAATCATATTAAGATCATATTCACTGACAAGTTAAAAGTTTAATAACATAATTTTATTTGTAAATAATGTGATTTTATATATTTTATCTTTTTTTCTTCCTGTCTCTTTCTCTTTTTAATGTAAGTTAATAGTTTAATAGTTTAATTTTCTATCTCTCTCTCTCTCTCTCTCTCTCTTTTATTGATATTAAGTTCAGTTATAAGCAAATATTTGAATAATGTAATTTTATATATAATTTCTTTACCATGCCATTGCCAATGCCACCTCCCTAGAAATGATTTGCTACTTTGGCTGCTTAGTGCTTACGTGCTAAACAATATTATTCTATTTGGCTTTTTGGCTTTGTTAAACTTAAAATCTAGTTTTGTATTCTAAAGTTAAATCTATTAATCTCAACTGGATTCTAGATCATTTTTTTTTAATTTTTTCTTTTTCCTTTTTTTACTTCAACATCACCTAATTCTGGTTAACAATGAGCCATCTCATATGTGTAGAAGAATGTTTAACTACTGAGCACATTAGTTGAATATATAGAATTATTATACATTACTCATTCTTGTGTTTTATATTATATGCTAGAACCCACCTTAAATGTGGGATGAAAATTAAGCTATATGTTTGGATAAATATGCATTGGTGCGATTAATTCAACCAAGAATTCTATTAAATTGATGAACCTTGCCGTGAAAATTCCATGGCATGCTTGGTATCTAATAGGGGAGGTATAAACATATTTTCTTTGACCATTTTTCTAAATTGTGCCTTTTCTAGCAATATAATTTTTTATGATTCTTGATTATTTATTAAAAGCTTATAAATTATTTCATTTTACATACAATCTTGCAAAGGAATGAAAGCTTATAATTATTTCATTTATTTTAAACATATGAGGTGTCAACTTCTCTTAGTGGCTTTTAGTAATTTAAAACACTTTCTTCACTTAAAATACTTTTCTGTATCTACAAATTGCTTGACTGCACACTACAACCCACTTATTCTTAACTAGCAAAAAAGTATAGGCTTATACAATGATTGGTTCATTGGTTGCTCTTTTTATTTTTTTTATTTTTTTTGAAAATCTATTAGTTCCTTTTTAATATGAATTTAGGGGGAAAGTCTTTAGATATTTATTTTTTATTGAATAAAAAGATCAATCAATTTTGTTTTATGTATGTTTAATTGAACTAGTCAATAGTTAATTCATGTTAATTTAGCATTAATAGATCAAGTTGATTTTTTTTTTTAATTTTTATAGAAGAAATTTATGTAAGCACAATGGAGAAAATATTGTCATTGCAGTGTTGTCACACTGAAGAATCTACATAACAATGACTTTTAACAATCATTTAATATTAATTAACTAAGATCATCATTGCTTTGAGAGACCAAAATTAATGATTTTTTATTTATTTTATTTTTAACACTAGTTCTTCATTTAATGTTAATTAACCAAGATCATCATTGTTTCGTATTCTTTGCTTTCATTTTTACCATTAGTTCTTCATTCTTGGATCGTTTTGTGTTATATGCTGATTTTATAAGTAAGGTTTACTTCATAATCATGTGATGCATATGAGTTAACTAATTTTTCTAAAGAAAATCACTTTTTCTATTTACCTGGGGGATATTTGGAGGACATCAGTGTTGTCCTAGAGTTATGTAAATTTTATATTTCAATCTCACCTTGTTAGCATTTAATTTAGTCTTTTAATTATATTTTTTGCTGCATTTTTCAATTTTTGCAACACCTACATGATGTGCTTGCACTAATAATTTTTATTCTAGTTGGTGAGATTCAATAGCTGTTACCTTTACACATTTGTAGGTTATTCATAGCCTCTAAGTCTTAATTACATCAATTAATATTTTTTATATTTCTTATATAATTAGTTAGTGTTACAAAAGTCTTCTATAACATACTTTATTCCATTTAGCTATTTGTTTAAGTTAGTTTCCAGCCCAAAACAATAGCAAAAATTTTTGGAGAAAAGCCTAAAAATTGCAATTGCATTCTCCAGGGGTGATATTGCAAACTTATGAAACTTTTTCAGAATTGTAGGGGTCGGATTGCGAAATTTTTGAATATGCAGATATCCAAAGAATGAATGCAAGCATCGATTAATTTATTCATTCTTTTGTGTTTTTGGTTAATTATTATATAAATTATTTATGTCGGCATGGATTTACTTAAGTAATAAAGTAATTATTAGAACATGTAAGCAATTTTTCTTTCTTTTGTATTCTGAATTAGTATGCTTCATATGGTCATATAATGCCAGATTGAGTTTCTGTCCTCAGTTGGGTGAAAAAAGATAAGGTATATGCACATTGAAGTGGATGGAAAAACTTTTAGAGTGACCTTGTTCATAGAATTTTCTCTTGTTTCCTAAGAGGTTGGCTGGTGACACACCACATTGAATCTTTAGGTTGTCCATTGTCTCCAAGAACTATTTGCTCAGACAAAGTACAAAGAGGCTGCTATGCTTGTTGTAGAATCCCCTCAAGGATTCCTCCAAACACCTGATACAGTTGACAGTTTTAGCTGCTCTTTCATTATTTTTCTTCAATTTAGACATTTTTGTTCATTATTAATATTTGATCTTTAAGGATTGAACTTTGCTTCGATCATTAAAATGGCATGAAATTAATGTGTAACTCTCTATCTATTACTCCAAAGTGCTCCCATGCAAGCTGGACAAACACCGCCTCTGGTGCAGTACTTTGAAGCACTTTTAACTAGAGGAAAACTCAGTGCATTTGAGTCATTGTAGCTATCTCATCTTGTTGTAAACAAGACCAAAAAGAATCTTTTAGAGACCTGGTTGGTAAGAGATAAGTTGGAGTGAAGTGAGGAACTTAGGGACCTTGTTAAGGTTTGTCTAGCTATTTGACATAAAAATTAGCTTCCCCTTTTCTATTGAACTAGTTTTGTTAGCAAATATTACAAATTAATATTTGATTTTGTGTATTTTTTTGTATGGCCAACTATGGATAATGATCTTCCACTAAAAATTTATATAAAAGCTAGAGCAACCCAAAAGTTTGTTGTTGCTTTTGCTAAGCATGAGTAGTTCGACAAAATTTTCATTTTCTCAAAGCAAGTAAGTTACATATCTCTTATGTTGACATTTGTTGAATTTTGTCTATAATTAGATATTGAATGTAAATAACAATTGTTTTATTTTTTTTAGAAGGCAAGTTTAACTATATTAAAGGAGATCTCATTGCTGGACTTACCATTGCAAGTCTCTGTATTCCTCAGGTAAGTTTACTACTCAATAGACTGTAACTAAGAAAAGAAAGCTTACTATTACCATTTTTCACATCCCAACAATTCTAATAATTTACTTCACTGAATAAATAGGAGATTGGATATGCAAAGCTTGCAAACTTGGATCCATAATATGGACTATGTAAGTTGTTACTCTACTTACCAAATGTGTAGCCTTATGGAGCCTTTCTCCTTGGGTCATATGTAAGATGCTTACTACATGTATTGGTTTATCTTTTGCAGACTCCAGATTTGTTCCACCATTGATTTATGCTTTTATGGGTAGCTTAAGGGATATAGCGATAGGACCAGTTGTAGTTGTTTCTCTCTTGTTGGGGACTCTGCTTCAGGATAAGATTGATCCCAAAAATGCAGCTGAGTATCGCCGCCTTGCTTTCATTGCCACATTTTTTGCTAGGATCACATAAGCCACCCTCGGTATTTTAAGGTATTTAGGACCTTTCCTTGTGTACATTTAAGAAGAAATCATATAAAATGTTTATAGATCTTTCTTTTTTTTTTTTGGGATAAACGCTGTCATTTGAAGTCTCGAAGTTTCACTTCTGTGTACTACTGATATGCTGTTTTGATGGTTTGCTATATTGATAGGTTGGGCTTTCTGATTGACTTCCTATCCCATGCTGCAATAGTCAGTTTTATGGGTGGAGTAGCCATCACAATTACCCTCCAATAGCTTAAGGGTTTTCTGGGCATCCAGAAATTTACAAAGAACTCTGATATTATCTCCGTGATGAAATCAGTATTCTAGGCAGCCCACCATGGAGTAAGCTCTATGCGTTACTACACTACTGCTTTCCCTTCGTTCAAGTTTTTCCTAACAAGAATCCTATAAGGGAAACTAGTGCAAATATTGAAGCCAAATTTCTAAAACTTAGATGACATTATTTTGCAGTGGAACTGGCAGACTATAGTCATTGTAGCAAGCTTCTTAAGTTTCCTTTTTTTTGCCAAGTACATTGTAAGAGGCTTTTACTTCTTTTATCTAGTTTCTAAAACAATTATAGGCACATAATTCTTACTCTCACATTTTTTGAAATTTAAATATGAGTTAGGTGGTACTAATATTAATTCTTTTGCTTATACTGAGATTGAATTGATTGTGCTTTAATTTCGTTGCATTAGTGTTAGCCACCAATGATTATGCTTGTATTAAGTTGGATGTTCTGATATTGGAACCAGTTCAATTTTATGGATTTTGTTCAATCATATAAAATGTGCACATAGGAGTTGAAAAGAAAACATAAACACCTATCTAATTAATCATCTTAAACGGAAACACATGCCTTGCGAACTATATATTACTACATAGAAGATTTCATGCATATATTTTCTATGGAAGTTCAGTGTCTCTAAACAATAGATTTGTGATCAATAACAATTTTAACATGCTCATCTATGTTAATTTACATAACACAACACTTTCTCTATATATGTGTGCTAGAACAATAATTATTTTATTTGTTGTGTTTTGGTTGACATGAAGTTGTAGGTAGTAAATATATCCTGATTAATTACCTGAAGTTGTGAATGACTTTGCACTTTCCATATTTTATTAAGTTATCTGTTGATTTAGTTATTTGGTGAAATAATTTTATATGAGCTAATTAGTTGAGCATGTTAAGAGCTCCAGATTGAATTCAAATTCAGTTTCCATCACTTCGAAGGGTAGCTAAGAAAATCTGAGGTTACAGTCAGCACCATCTTGCTTCTGCATTTGCTGTTAGGTATGTTTTCAACTTAAAATATCATAAATAGTTTCTGAATATTGTCTATGTTGACTCTATACCTTATTACATTTAAAACAGCATTAGAAGATTCACTTGTCCAAATAGAATTTAATATTAAAGTTTCAAGGTATATAAGCTGGAAACTTCGACATATATTCCAGTGGTGAACCTGAATAGGCACTATACTGGTCTGCAATGAGGGTGGACAACGCCACGTACCTTGAAACTACTTATTATTAAATCTTAAAAGAAAAAATTTAAGCATTAGTGCGTTATTAAATATGTTGAAGCTAACTAGTCCAAACATAATTTTTGTTTTAAAGATTATATATAGGCTATAAACTGACTGCATAGATTCTAGTGGCGAGTCTAAATATGATGTAGAAATACACCTTCTTTAATGTAATGTCTTTTTCTGTTTTTTTTTCCCTATTTTGGCTTGTTTCTTAATAAGAGCAATTTTGACATAGTTGTGGATGAGGCAGCTGCTCATTACTGCATACTTCAGTTGGTCATTTACAAAGCTTTCGGTGCATCTAAGTGGAAACACACTTTCTTCAATTCAGGTTAATACCGTCCCTTCTTCTTGGTTTTTAGTTACATGCTTACTTTATATCATTTGTTTATTGGTTGATTTAACAATATATACCATCTTTGCTTTCTTTTTGGCTGATTGATCTATATCATTTAGATAAATTATTGAATTCTATTACACTAATAACAACTGTAATGATTATAATACATGATTTGTTTGGTTTATCAAGATATTAAAGAAGGTGTATTTCAATTTGTATGAACATGGCTGAATGAACTTTAATTGGTTTGAGTTCCCATTTTTTATGCTATTTCTGACCATCCATTATGTATTACATCCAAAAGTTAGGTTTATGTTGTTAGAGAAGAAATTTTATTGGACCAATCTAAGAAGGGAAATATTGCTGTATTTTTTTATTTTTTAATTTTTTAATAGAAACAGTGTTAGGAAGGTGGGATTTGCAAAGCTTAAAGCAATCCTAGGGAATGAATTTTGACCTCTATTTGTCACAAATTTAAGATAAAATTTGTACAATGATGAATGATTAATAGAACCTGTATATTCGATTATTTTTAAAACTATGGTTAGCCCTAATTTGAAAATTAGGAGAGGAGTTAAAAGCTTTAAGATCATACAAATGGTTGCAGGAATAATGGCAAACATAGCAGTTATGTTTTGTTAATTTCATATATCATATGATGTTGTACTGCTTTAACATTTTACAAACCTTTATATCATTCTGATATGACTTTCATGTAATGAATCTTCTCTTAGAATTGAGCTTTGGTTGTTCACCTGGATTGAAATTACTTCATATCATGCTAGAGTCAAGATTGGATCGCCTATCACTGGATATGGTTAGGAAAGTAGAAATTGTGCTGCCCATCAATGTATTCCCAATAGGATATACACTGATCAGTTTGGCGTAGAGCGTGTTGAGGTAATTGCCAAAATATTTTAAGTTTGCTAGCTATAAGAATCTTCGCATTGGGCGCATAAAGATACCATTTTATGATGCATGACTCTTGACTGAGATCCAAAGCAAGCGCAAACAATGTTGGATGTTAATTAATTTGATCTATTATTACATATAATTAAAAATACTACTGCTTTCACATAATCTTGATAGCTTATATCTTTAATGACGGACTCTGGATGTAGGTAAATTTCTATATCCGAGGGCCTCATGGAGCGGGAAAGGTTTTTGCTAAGATGTTCAAAGATGAGCAAAAGCAGTGGAAGTTTACTTACCTTATTGTCGAGATCAATTCACCTTCTAAAGCACAATTGATTCTCTGGAGTCTTATATGCCAGCACCAGCATCAGCTTTGGCGTAAAAGATGTATACAAGTATATCAGTCGAGATAAGGAAGTTCCAAGTCGTGTGGAAGTAAGTAATTAGGTTTTCCTAGTAGTTAGAGTTTAGCATGATTACAGTAACATATGATTAGTTAGAAATATGTTTGTAATTGGATATATTTGATTAGGAGAGCATGTAAACCAAGTGGTTAGCAATGGCTGCTTGTGACATTTTGGATCATTTTCATTTGCATGTATGAATACCGCTACTGGTTGTCCATTCCATGCCCAGAGAGTGGAACTTGCCAATGCGTCCATCATCTTATGTCGCATTGGAGTGAGGGCTGTTGGGTTCCAAAACGGGACAATCTCAGACACTGCCTCCCTCTCCCTGATTTGTTACAAATTCTTAGTTGTTTTTGTTTTCTATGGAAGGCAATGCTACATTTTGATTCCTCAATGCTTCTTGAGGCATAATTTTGAAATGAAGCATATTTATCGTTTAAACAGTGCCAAATATGACAAAATTCAAAGTTACAAAACCATATTTATCGTTCCAAAAGCACCAAATATGATAAAATTCAAAAAATTAAACCGTTACAAAACCATATTTATCATTCAAAAAGTGCCAAATATGATAAAATTCAAAAAATTAAACCTTTACAAAACCTTATTTATTGTTCAAAAAGTGCCAAATATGACAAAATTCAAAAAAGTTAACCGTTACGAACTATATTTATCGGGTAAAAAATGATAAATATGTTACAATTCAAAAATATTACCGTTACAACCTACCAAATTTGACAAAAAAGTGACAAATATGACATTTTTTCTACAGTATATAAGATATTATAATTGTCGCTTTTATGTAAGAAATATGGTTATTAATATATTTGGCGTTTTGACCGACCGCCAAATAGACTATATTCAGCGATGCCATTGGTGTCGTTTTTTTGACTGCCAAATATGAGCGTTTTCCTTGTAGTGTGGATAATTTGCTATTTGCTCGACACTTCTAATCGTGGATTGTTATATCAGGTTGCATCTCCTCTTCCTCTCCAAGCTTATAGTGATGCTGATTGGGCAGGCTATTCTGATTCACGTTGATCCCTAAGGGTTTGGTATGTGTATCTTGCTGATGCACTTGTTTTCATGGAAATGTAAAAAACAAGAACGCATATCGAAATCTTCTACGAAGGCAGAGTATAGAGCTATGTCCTCTGCATGTTCTGAAGTTGTTTGGCTTCGTTGGCTTCTATCTGAGTTAGGATTTCTCCAAACAAGTCGTACCCCTCTACATGCTGATAATATGAGTGCAATTCGAATTGCTATGGATCTAGTCTTTCATGAATGCACTAAACATATAGAGGTTGATTGTCATTATAGTCAAGATGCATATTCTGATCATATTATTACATTGGCTCATGTGCCAACAGAATTTCAAATTTGAGATATCTTTACAAAATCATTAACAAATATCCAACATTAGTTCTTGGTTGACGAATTGATGCTTATTGATCCACCAGCATCAATTTGAGGGAGGGTGTCAAATCGGATATGTTGACATGACTTTAGTAGTTAATCTCTCAGCATAACTACAGCAACATAACTGATCTATTGGCGTAATTAATTTCAGCAAGCATAATTTAAGCTTTTCTATTAATTTGCTTGATTAAATGATTTTAGCAATTTATTAAGTTGTATACTTATTGTAAATACCTAATCTCTGGGATTTGTAATTATCTCTTGAAACCTTTCTTGTACAGAATCGGTTCTCATCTATAAAGATGGTTTATCTCAATGAAACAATATACAACCTTTGCAACAAAATCTTTGTTTTATTCATTCTATTTTTGTTTGTTATTGTGTCCCTTTATCGGTGGTCTTGTTTGCTGCAATCAAAGAAGGGCTGGGATGCCTTTTTTTCTAAATCCCCATTTTCGAGCTCTCATCGTGTTATAATTGAATACAATTTGTAGATTACCAGTTATCACTTCATTTAGTAACATGTTGGAACAACAAGATCTATAATTATTATAAGAATGCTCAGATTTAGGTAATCTACAAGTTATTTTGATAAAAAACAAGAAATATTAAGTGATATTTTTACTCACAAGGAGATAATTATATATATATTAAACTTAGGTTGAAAAAATTATGATACAAACTTGTAATAAATAATATTATTCAAACTTTACTTTCTATCTCCAGATAATTCAATTAATAAGTCTTTAAGGTGGATATATATATATAGAACTTGGAGGGAGCAAAAAAATTTATTGAAAACAAAAATGAATGACATCTAGTCGATAGAAAGTAATGAATGTTGCCCCTAAAAGAAAACAAGATATGAAGAAACTAAATAAAATAACATTAATTGAACTAAAACTCCATGAAATTTATTGCATATATCATCACACAATTTGTTGCATCAAATAATTTAAAATTAAAAAAAATTAAGTGACATCTCACACATACACATAGGATTGTTTAAAAATAGGTTTTGTGATACAAATTAGACTAATACTTATTATCACTTCACATCAGCCCAAATATCCTGACCAAATAATTTGATTTTTCTTTTCACTTCAATTCTCATTCTTGTTTCCCCACTTTGATCTTTCGGGATTTCTTCGGTGAAAATGACCTTATCATCAACTTTAACATTTCTCTGCTGGGCAAATTCAAGCCAATCCACACATACAAGTTGCCTTCCATTGCCATTCTGATGAACTGAGCAGCGAAAGATCCAGAGTCACTTAGAGTCATCATAAATATGTAAATCCAAGGATTGGCCCTCTTGAAAGGTATTAAACCCGTCAAAGTGGTGGGAATCGATAAGCTTCTCGAAACGTCCCTCTCACTTAGAAACTTTGTAAAGAATGCTTCCGTTTCAAGTACTGTTCCGTTTTTTTTACAGTAGTGTAAATGAATTTGAGAATATATGAATTATGATGCTTAGATTGTTTTGCTTTAGCAGAATTTATACTCATGAATATTAGTCTTCTTCTTTAAGTTTAATTTCAAATCATTTGCTTATATTCTTCTAGAGAAATATCTGTGAAAGTAAGATGAAATTAACATTATGATTAGTTCATTTTACACAATATTATTATTATGCTCATTTCAGATTGTCGAAAAACGCATTTGGAATAAGTACTTCGATTCATCTTGTATGCGAAGAGAAAGTTCACTGGTCGTTAAATGAAACTAAGTAAATACTTTCTGCGTCAATGTGTTCAAACTCTAGTCTAAAAATCGTTTTTATTAATTTTGTATTATAAACCCGTTGTTTTGTATCATGCACGGCTAGACCTTGACCAAGACCAATTCACCATCAATATGCACAAATTTAATATAGGAGATGCTTTCAGAACGATCTCTAGACAAAAGAAAATTTTCATGCACAGAAAAGAAAGTTTTAGAAAAAAAAAAGAAAAACTATATTTTGTCCGGTTACTTTAGTTGGCTGTTCTAGTATGTGAATTTCCCCATTTTAGAATATAAATTTATCTAAGAGTCATCTGGCGCCTTTTCTTGCTGTAAAAAATTACGGCTGGGATATATCCACCAACTTTATATAAATTTGCAACTATTCCTTAAAGCAGATTTATATGTGGTTGTGTATATGATCCACCTATAGAAGCTAGGTTTTATACATTCTAGTAGATCACATATGCCTGCAGGTTTCAAAAGGCTTTATATGATCTTAAATCGGCTATGCCTTTAAGGAAAATTAGTTATGAGCCTAACATACCACATCATCATGCACATGTGGTGTACTTAACCATTAATGTTTTATCATATGTACAAAAGTATTTGAAATTAATTTATTTTTTCAAATTTCTAATACTAATGTATTCTCTCTTCATGTTCTAAGTCCATTTTCTTAGCTAGATTGTAATTTCAATAGCCACCTATTGTCATATGCCAATTTGTAATTGGGTAGGCTATTAAATAATCAAATTGACCTGGTAAGCTTGTCTCACATAAGTATCTCTCGACTCTGAGGGCTTTGCTTGACAAATGAAGTAGACATATTGCAATAATGAGGTTCTGTGTAAACTTAGCCTCTGAAGCTTTTCATGACATTGATCTTAAGTTTTTATATAACACTAAATTTGTAATCAAATTAGAAAAGCTATCTAAATCTAGTGATCAATCTATCCTACATAAAGTGTTTTACATTGTCACTTTACATATATAGGAGTATAATAAAAAGCATCTTAAAAAGAAATGACTATAACCCTTTAAAATGACGGAGCGTTTACATATCTTCACATCACTGATTAATTTATGATAGAAAACTACTACTGTATAACTCATCTCCAGCCAACTTTTTCTAAAACTTGAATTGGCAAAGTATTATTAGATGGATAATTATCACGTTATGCAATTTAAAATGATTAACTTATTTTTATTTTGATATTTCCATCTGGTGATACTTTTCCAACTTAGATTGTATAAGAGTTGGTTATAGTGAGTTATAAATGTAGTAGTACCTTTTATGATATTGTAATACTACATTGTCCATTAGACATCAATTGTCATGCATGTTTCAAGTACCATGATATGTAGAACATATGCTAAAAACAATTATAGCTTTAAACATTGTCTTTGTGTTGAGACATCTACTTAAAATTGAATTAAAAAAAGTGAATTTTCTCTAAAATATGGGTTGACTTGGGCTGGGCTCAATTACAGGGCCATTCTAAATTCTAAGTTCAGTTCTACAGTGAAAATTAACTTTGGACGGGAAATTAATTCTCACATTCTAGCTTGGAGATTTGTTGTTTAATCCAATAACTCATTTCTTGTATCAATCATAATTATTACCCTAATTAAACTTCTATATATAAATTACATGGAACATTATCTATTTATATGATAACTTGAGAGGCTTGCCATGTCATGACCATTCAAGATGGCTCAACTAAAGAAAAAATAATAATAATAAAGAAATTTTAAGTTCCTGGTTATTGGATGTGTTGATGGAACATGTGTGTGTTAAAATTTAAATTAGGGCTACCTATGTAGTTTCTATGTCTAATTAATTTCAAAAAGCATAATCTATAAACCTTTGAGGCTCCCTGGAAATGCAAGACTTAAACTTAAGCTATTAAGATCGCATCATCAAGCAATTTCCTCTAACAAAGCAAGCGACATAGCTAGAAGGAAAAATCAGGCATTTAAAATTAATGTTTTTAAACTAAATAGTCAATTGTCTTATAATGATGAAAAGTTTTTAATCCAGCTTTATTTCCCTTAGTTATCTGTTAGTTGATTTATTGACATTACAGAGATGATATAACTTGAGTTCTCTACATTGATATTAATTTGAAATTAAATAGAGAAAATAATTCTTTGACATGGAAAATAAAAGCCAAGGAAAACCTGACAAATATCACTAACTCTAGTTTTGAACCATGATACTTTTTTTTATTTATTTAATTTGATCAGATAGCGAATTAACTAACTCTAACAAGAGTAACTATCATCAAGAGGATGATCTAGTTCTTTAGATCGCATGTAAGGCAGTGACTGTTTTTAGTATTATTACACTAAAAAAAATTGTATGTCTACTATCATTTGCATATTAATTATTCTCAAAAAGTACATACGTGAGACATACATATCATGTCACCATATTGAGATAGTATGCTCAACCACGTATCTTCTATCATGTGTTGAAAACATTTGAAATTACAGCTTTTTTTTTCAAGTTTTTCTTTATTTTTTTCAACCCATCCATGAATTTATGTCATCATTTCTTTGGATAAAAAGAGCTCAGATATTTCCTTTTTTTTAATTTTTTAATCACCATAATTATTTGTCATAATATAATTGGATGAGCCCATCAAATCAGTAAGACAACGTGATAAGTCTATTCCATATAAAAGACTTTCTCGCTATTCTTGTTCAATTGTAATTTTCCAGTATCATCTCTAGAAACTTGAATGGGAGTCAGTATGCACTTTGCATTGTACCTATGATACTTTTGCATGGCCATGCTCTGTGACAGTTTATTAGTGGGTCAAGCTATTGTCGCCAAAAAACCTACCAATTTGTCATTTAATTAAACGAATTTCTTTAATTGGTCAATCAAGATTACATTTATTCTTGGAAAGATCTTATTGTCAATCAAGATTACATTTATTCTTGGGAAGATTCCATTGTTCTTTTAGCAAAAAGGGGCCTAATTACATGTAGAACATTTTGTACCGCATAAAATCATTCATTATCTCTTTGTGATAGATGGTGGTACATAATAACATCAATATGATATAAAAAACTGTCATACAAACTTCAATTTAATTTTTACTATTTTTTTAAACAAAAATATTATAAGCTCATTTTGGTTGAGACCCATATGTGTAACATCCCTAGCGCTATTATAAATTATTGCAATAATTTAAAATAAAAAAAGAAACTCCACTTATATAAACTTTAGGCAATGTTATGGTGACATGCCTTACCATGACAGAATATGAAAGCAGCTATAGAAAGCCAAAAAGTCTTCTATGTTGGCCGAAGGGTCCCCAAACATGAAACGCTAAGTGTTGCATATTTGATGTAAAGATAATTAATGAACAACCAAAAACCTAACAAGTATCTCTTGCATATCTTGAAGTGAATTCGCGCCATCTACGTAGTTAATATTCTACCACATGCAGGGCCTAGGGTTTCAAATTTTCTTAGTTGATAAAGAGCCAAAAACCCTGAAGAGAATATATGAACAGAAAAACTATGGGTCCTGAGAGAACTTTGATCATATCTTGTGCCAATATTAATAATATGCCCTGAAAACCCCTTTGACCATTACATTGATGTTGATTTACTATTGACATGCATATCATTAATATACAATCTAGTTATTGAAAACTAAGAGTGGTATGGAACTGAACGAATATATCATATTCTTATGTCAAGACAGCTCACCTCCTTACTACAGCTTAATTCCTTTTTTTACTGTGTCGGTTACTGCAACTTAGCTTCCTCTATTTACTATTTCTGTTTATTTGTTGAGTTGGTCATTCGTCTATTAATTATGTTAATTAGGTGTGATTAATAGCTTAACAACTAAGCCTACCAGCTTCTAGATTTTGCCATATAATGCCATTCTATTGGCTAGGTGTGCTGGTATACTTATCTGGTGACATGTGTAACTATCCCTAGTATATATTTGGAAACTTTCCTTAGCAACTGTTTGTGCTGAGGTTACTGTTCATCCAAGAAATTCAAGTTGTTATCAGAGTATCCTAAAGGCCCTTGCCATGTCTTCAAGATCCTTTCATAGTAGTCCCACCAGTGGAGAGTCTGGTTTATCCTCTTGGTCCAGCACCACAAATGGAAGCTCAACTTTCGAGAATACTCTCAATCAATCATTTCCTATCAAGCTGGATGAGGATAACCTCACAATCTGGAAAGCCATGATACTGCCCACTCTTAGAGGCCACAAGCTAGATGGCTTTGTTCTTGGAACAAAAAAATGTCCACCAGAATTCATACCATCAGTGACAAATGAGGAAGGTAACAGTTCTCAGCTCCAACTAAATCCAGAATTTGATGAATGGGTTACAACAGATAATTTGTTGATGGGTTGGCTTCTCGGTTCTATATCTGGAGAAGTTGCTACTCAGGTCATTAGGCAGCCAACATCTCATGATCTATGGAAGGCTCTTAAAGAGTATTGTGGGATCAAAAACAAATCGAGAATTTCAAACCTCAAGTTTGATCTCTGAACCACTAGGAAAGGCTCCATGACAATGGGTGAGTACCTATCAGTAATGAAAAAGATTGCTGACAATCTTGCAGTTGCTGGAAGTCCAGTGGAAATGAGTGACTTAATTTCCTTCATCACCTTGGGTTTAGATGCTGACTACACTTCAATTGTAGTTCAGATTCAAGCTAAAGAGGAAATCTCACGGCAAGAGCTTCAAGCCACCTTACTGAACTTTTAGAATAGGCTGGAAAGATTAAACAGCTTTACCAACCTTAGTTTGAATCAAGTTTTTACAAATGTTGCCATTGGAAGACAAGGACACAACAACTGGGATCAGTTCAAAACAGGCAATAACAATAAGAATTTTTATCAAGGAGCTGAAAAAGGATCAAGCAACAATGCCTCAAAAGCCAGAGGTGGTGGCAGGTTCGAAAATTCCAGGCCTGTTTGCCAAATTTGAGGAAAAATCGGACATCCTGCATCCATATGCTTTTATAGGACAGATCTAAGCTACATGGGAGCAAACAATAAAAATAGGAACAGCAATAACAGACCTAGATTCTCAAGACAACTCTAGCCTCAACAACAAGCCTTCCTTGCACAAAACTAGCAGCCTCAACAAGCCTTCTTTGCCACACCTGAAGTTGTTGGAAATGATTCTTGGTATGCTGACAGCGGAGCTACCAATCATATGACTTCTGATCCCAGCCTTATCAATTCCAGAAGTGAATACAATGGTAATCAATCTCTCTCAGTAGGTGATGGCACTCAATTAAATATCTCTTACATAGGACACTCAAACTTACCTGCTAGAAATACTAAACTGAACCTGAAAAATATCTTATGTGTGCCAAAGATTTCCAAGAACCTTGTGAGTGTATCTAAACTCACCAAAGACAAGAAGATTTACATGGAATTTCACACTGGTTTTTGCCTTATGAAGAACAAACAAAGTCACCAGGTTTTGCTATAGGGGAGAGTTAAAGGAGGGCTTTACCAGCTATGTCCAGGTGCCAAGTACACCTCCAAAATTCAATCCAGTTTATCTACCAGAAATAAGAAGTCTAAGAACCTTGTGCTGCTATCAATTGTGTCCAAAATACCAATACATTCTCCAAGAGTCTCATCAAATCGCCAGTGAAGAGTTTAAAGCCCTTTAGCCCTGTCAATTCCTTTAGTTTTGCTGTGTTAGTGTCAAGTTCTATACCAGTTCAAGAAAAACTCAACATCTGGCATAGAAAACTTGGTCATCCCTCTATCAAAGTTCTGAATCAAATTTTAAAGTCTTGTAATGAATCATTTGATATCAATAAAAATCCTAGTTTTTGTGATGCTTGTCATATGGGTAAATCACATGCCTTGCCCTTTAAAGTTCAAACAGCAAAGCAAAACAGTTTTTGGAATTGATTCATACAGACTTATGGGGACCAGCACCTATTTCTTCCAATTTGGGATACAAATACTACATACATTTCCTAGATGACCATAGCAGATACACCTGGATCTATCCCCTCAAAAACAAGTCAGATGCCTTAACTGCCTTTAAACAATTTAGAACCTATGTTGAGAAGAACTTTGATAGGCAAATCAAATGAGTTCAATTTGACTGGGGTGGAGAATACAGAGTGTTCATAGAATTTTTAACTCAAAATAGAATGGAATTTAGGATAGCTTGTCCCTACACTCATGAGCAGCAAGGGAAAGCAAAAAGAAAACATAGGCATATTGTGGAAATAGGTCTAACCTTGCTGGCACAAGCAAATATGCCATTAAAATATTGGTAGGAAGCCTTCCACACTGCAGTCTAGTTGATCAATAAATTTTCTACCCCAATTCTAGAAGGGATCTCACCTTGGCAAAAAGTCTTTAGTCAGAAACCAGATTATAACTTCCTAAGAACCTTTAGATGTTCATGTTTTCCCTACTTGAGACCTTATCGGAGTCATAAATTCCAATTCCATACCACAAAATGTGTGTTCCTAGGCTATAGTGACTCACATAAAGGCTACAAGTGTCTTAGTTCCTCAGGTAGGACTTAGCTCTCCAGACATGTTGTATTCAATGAGTCAGAATTCCCTTTCAAGCAAGGTTTCCTAAACTTTAGAAACAACTCATCCTCACAGTTTTCTACCAATGAATTTTTTAGTGTCTTTCTTCCTATTCTAAATAGATGGACTAATCAAGGAAGTAAGCCTGATATAACTGAAGCTTGTAGCTCTCCAAATGTAACAGAACCTGATCAAAACTCTTCCCAGGATGGCACTATTTCCTAACCAAATCAACAGGTGTCACAAACCAACGTACCAAACACTTCTCCTTCACCTCCACCAAATGAAAATATCTTAAATGATCCTGAAGACAACCTGACAGAACCACAAACCTTTGATCCCACTGTACCTCATCACCTTATGGTTACCAGGTCAAAAAGTGGGATTTTCAAACCTAAAGCTTACAATACTATTCAACTGCAAGAAACAATTGATGAAAACAGTGAACCAATCTCAGTTTCTGAAGCATTGAAGATAGATCACTGGAGAAAGGCCATGGATATAGAATTTGAGGCCTTAGCTTGAAACAAAACCTGGACATTAGTACCTTATTCACCAAGCTATAGCCTAGTCGACAATAAATGGGTGTTTAAGGTCAAACTGAATATTGATGGATCAGTTCACAAGCAGGCTTCCATCAAACTCCAGGAGTTGACTACTCAGAGACCTTCAGTCCTGTTGTGAAAGCTGGAACAGTTAGAGTTATCTTGACTCTTGCTGTGACCAAAAATTGGAAAGTAAGGCAATTGGATATCAACAATGCCTTTCTCAATGGAAACTTGGAAGAACCTATCTACATGGTTCAACCTGAAGGTTTCGTAGACTCCTCTAAACCTTCTCATGTTTGCAAACTACACAAGGCCCTATCTGGCCTAAAACAAGGTCCAAGAGCCTGGTTTGACAAACTGAAAAACACTCTCCTAAGCTAGAAATTCATCAACACCAAATCTGATTCTTCTTTGTTTGTTTTCAAGGCAGAAAACACACTGATCTTTGTGTTAGTCTATGTAGATGATATTCTCATTACAGGCAATGATCCTTCCTCAATTCAAGATGTCATCTCAAAGCTAAATAGTCTTTTTGCCTTGAAGGATCTAGGTGACCTTCATTACTTTCTCGGTAGAGAAGTGAGGAGGGATAACACAGGAATGTATTTGAATCAACCAAAATACATATCTAGTTTACTAAAAAAATTGAAGCTTGAGCACTTGAAACCTTGTGCAACACCTGCTGCTGTAAATAAAAACAAGTTTGCAGAAGAATCATAATCATTTCCAGATCATACACTTTATAAGAACACTGTTGGAGCTCTTCAATACCTTACCTACACAAGGCCTGACATTACCTTCATAGTAAATAAGCTTAGTCAATCTCTTCAGGTTCCCAAAACTATTCACTGGAAAGGAGTGAAAAGAGTTCTAAGATATCTAAAGGGGACAAATTACTTTTGTCTTCATATAAAACCATGCGACAACATAAACATCACTGGTTTTTTAGATGCAGATTGGGCTTGCAGCACTGAAGATAGGAGGTCTATTTGGGGATATTGCATCTCTTTGGGAGAAACTTTTGTATCCTGGCAATCAAAAAACAATTTGTGGTATCCAGATCAAGCACCAAATCTGAATACCGTGCAATAGCTCAAGTGGCTGCAGAAATAGCTTTGTTGGAATCCCTTCTCTCTGAACTTCACTACAGGCCACCTTACCGCCCAATTACTTAGTGTGATAACATGAGTGCAAGTGCACTAGCCTCCAATCCAGTCTACCATGCCAAGACTAAACGCATAGAGATTGACATTCACTTCGTTAGAGACAGAGTTTTGCATAAACTTCTTAAAGTTAGATACGTCCCATCCTGCGACCAACTTGCAGAGTGTCTGACTAAGCCACTTGTAGCAACTCAATTTCATCTCTTCAGGACCAAACTTGGAGTCAGTGACCTACCTTCCAGTTTGAGGGGGATATCAAGACAGCTCACCTTCTTACTACAGCTTAATTCCTTTATTTATTGTGTCAGTTACTGCAACTTAGCTTCCTCTGCTTACTATTTCTGTTTATTTGTTGAGTTGGTCATTAGTTTGTTAATTCTGTTAATTAGGTGTGATTAATAGCTTAACACCTAAGCCTACCAGCTTCTAGATTTTGCCATATAATGCCATTCTATTGGCTAAGTGTGCTAGTATACTTATCTGGTGACATGTGTAACTATCCCTAGTATATATTTGGAAACTTTCCTCAGCAGCCGTTTGTGCTGAGGTTACTGTTCATCCAAGAAATTCAAGTTCTTATAAATTAACAATTTGAAGTGAGATTGGACCATATATATCTAATAGTAACAAATAACAACTCATCAAAAGTGAAGAATATTATACAGTTTTGATAAAAGATACTGAAATTAGGGAGAGAAAACCTTGAATAATTGGAAAAGTTGCTGACGAGGACTTTATTGTAACGTGCATACATTAGCATGCTTTGGAGCAGTGGTGCCCGTGAGTGATCCCTTCATCCGCAAGTACACCAAGCTATCAAATTTTCCAAACATTTAGATTAATAATGGCAATTAAACATTTCATACAATCAAATTTCTGCAAGCTTCTTTCAGCCAATGACAACGATTAGTATGCAACAGTGATCCAACTAGGTTATATATATTCGAAGTTATGTTTATTTCATTTCTAGAAAGAAAATTATACCAGTAACCTTTGTGAGTTGTGAACAAATGGTGGAAATCTTTTCCAAGCCATTGAGAGGTACAGATTTTAAGGGCAGGTTGGCAATTCCAACAGAGATATCGAGGTACTTTGGTCCAATTCATGAAGGAAATAACTCAATTTATTTTGAGGCTGTCGATAATCGATAATAAAGGGCTTTCATGGCCTTCCTATCTCTCTACTCGAACAAAGGGCAAATATACAAAGCCTGTTCTTGCTATAGGTTGGCTGCGATTAATTTGTCAAAAAAAAATCTTCGGATAGGTGATCAAGTCATATTTTCCAGGGAAACAAGTGAAGCAAATGTCAAAATCCAAGCACGAAGACAAATTGTACTTTTGGGTAAGAAAATCTGGGCAAATCTGTAGAATCCCCTGCCAATCTAGGCAGTATTGTATGCTTTGTACTCTTTTTGTCAGTATTTCTGTTCGACAACTTGTAGGTTTGTATGCTTTTTTGGTTTCTTTCTTTGGACCCAATTGACATGATTGCACAAAGGAATATATATATATATGTATCATAAATGATAATCTATTGCTAAATAGCATGATATCAATAAATATTATTACTGATAGTTATAATTGGGGGTCATGCTACAGTACAGCTGTTGTACCCATACAGCAGCTTTACTGTAGGATATAAAAATCGTAAACGCATGTTTAAAAATCGTAATCCGACTGAAAAAAATCGTATTTACGACTTTTACATGTTTTTTATTTATGACTTTTTTACACTTTTTTACATAAAACTTTTATTCATTCGTTTACGACTTTTACAACGTGTTTACAATTTTTGAACAAATGAACGGTTGCTATACCGGTACAGCAACTGTATCGTAGTTTTTCCCTATAATTGGTCGTTGCTAAAATGGTGTCAGTCGAGATAATGAAAAGGACAATCATTAATAAGTTTGCTTTATATGTAGCCACTATCGACCATCATTTAGAAAGAGCGAGACAGTGAAAGATTCAGATGTACATTAAGGTAAGTATTTATTTGCTAAAAATTAACAATAACAATAACGTGTCTTCTTCATCGATCAACTAAAATGAACAAAGAAACCTTGTCTTTTGTTATAAAAAGAAAAATAAAGAAGGAAAGAGGAATTCGTAAAGTGGTGGGCTAATGGGGCAACTTTATTCTTTTTTTGAGTTTGTTTTCTAGTACAAAAATATAAAAAGACATTCGCAAAAGCCAACGGTTGTTTAGTAAACCAATTCTATAAAAATAAGTTGATGTCTTATGTTAAAAAAAAAAACAACTAAATAAATATATCGGTTTTATTTGACATTGATTTCTTTAAATTTTATCAAATCAATTTTAATTGGAATTGAATTCTTTTTCCTTTTTTAAAGAAATCATGACTCCATGGTAAAATCTTTTTACTCGCTTTAGGATAAAATCTATGTGCTTACAATTACTTATACCCTCATTCTTAGCAGGTTCTGCGGTTATGTATTTACACTAGAAAGTTTGATTTGGTTTTTTTTTTCTTGCAATGATGGGTCATTACTCGATTAAAATGAATTGTTTGAGTTTATGAATTCTTTTTGCTCTTTTTAATTTATTAATTCATTCTTCCCAATCAATAAGAAGTTGTTTGGGTTTATAAAATTTAGGGTTTTCTTTGTGTTAATTTATTGCAGAGGGTTAATTTATGATTTATGGTTCACATATTATAGGTTTTTCAAGATTCTCTATGGTTATGTATATAACAATTTGGTATTTATAGTCTTAAAGTTCTCATGCTTTAAATTTAAAGACCAGGGGGCTAGTTTTATGGATGTGACAATTTTGTATTTATAGGCCTAAAGTTCTCATGCTTTAAACTTAAAGGCTAGGGGCTAACATTATGGGTATAAATAATTCAATAGAGGAAAGGTCTTATGTGCCTTATAAAAAGTACTCATAAAAATATATTGGGTAATCAAGTAGAAAGGATAGACAAAGAAGTGCTTTTAGTATATTGTGTTTAAAAGGGTATTTCATAAGAGAAAAGGGTGAATGAAGTTCGTGTTTGGGAATTTTGAGCACCAATGTCTCTTTAAAACATTTTGAGCACCACCAATAGTCAAAATATTGTGTGACTCTAACTACTTTTGAAAATTATGGGCCGAGTAACTGCCTTCAAAAATTATGGGACGAGTAACCGCCTTTGAAAATTACGGATCGAATAACCACCTCCGAAAAATATGGGTCGAGTAGCCACTCCGAAAATTAGAAATCTAGTGCCACCTTGTAATTGAAAACTAGATTATGGACCGCAAGATTATCCAATGAGAGGATGACGTATGTGAATGAAATTTTAGGAAGATAAAAGTTGCAATTAGATGAAGACACGCATTAGACGTTGATGGTCAGGATTAAAGATACATGTACGTGCTCTAAGATGAAGCCATGTATCAAGGATTGATAGTCAAGATTAAAGATCCGAACTACATCTTCTGCCTATAAATAGAGGTAAAATTGACTAATATAGGATTTGAATCCCCTAAACAAAATCCTAACTCTCCCTATATAGTTTGCCACTCTTTCCCTCTTGTCTCTAAGATTTCTCACCTAATAATTAATCCATACTATCAGAGGGTTAGCATGATGAAAGATCCGGTGCACTCTAATTTTGATTTTGTTGTCGTAAGAGTGTGACTTGTGGAAGGACTCATGATCTGCTAATTGGAGCAATTGCAAGAAGAGTGGAAGGATGAATTTGTGAGCAGTCGATCATGAGTAGATGATCAGAGCAACCGTGAGAAGGTTGAAGGTTTAGATTCACAAGCAACCAGTTGCAAGCTAATGCAAGGGAAGGGAAGATTTGAATGGTGATATGACATTTCCAACATAATTTAGTGCTCAGATATATTTTAGATACACAAAAATAAACTAAGTAAATCAATACTTGTTTAAAGTGTGTAATTTGCTTTATGAGCACCATGATGAGTTGTCTTTGGCCTGAGATTTGAAGTTAGACTAATTCTTGATTGCATATGAATCATTTAAAGAACAATTAGGAAGATAAAACATTCTTGTGGAAGTTTATATGTGATTAGGCTTGATTAAATGCTTTTGTTGTTCATTTGAGGGCATAATAGTCATTAAGCCCTAGCTCTTCATCTATCCATTTGTGACACGTTACTATTAGTGTTGGTCAAAATTCTTGTCTCAACATCTACTCTAAAATGGGTGTGTTATATTGGAGGGTTTTAAAGAATAATTTTGAAGGTTAAGGTATAAGTTTCGTTTATATTACTCTTTTTTTAATTTCATAAGTAGATTTAATATTCTATGAAGATTTTTTTTTAATATTATAGGTATTAATCTTTAATTCTTTATTTGTTCTTTTAATTTTTATCATATAATGCTTTTGATTGTTTATAGTATAATCCATTTTTTACAATCATCTTGTAGTATAATTATTCAAATTTTGTATTTTCATTACGTTTATTTTGCTACTTTGCATCGTTAGGCAGTGTTCATGATTAATTTGATATTTGATGGTAATTGTAAATTATTATAAAATTTAATAATATTTTTGTTGTTTGCTACTGCAGTTGGATTTGCAATGCTATTTGTTTTTATCTTGGGTGCAAACGTGAACATCATGGCAGGTTTTTACTTGATGATATCAAACAATTTCTTCATATTAATGATCTTTGAATTTTGACTCCAGTGTATGCTTCATTAATTAATATTATTTTATCTATGCATAATGACCGCTTTATATATTGTATTCTTTTAATTTCTACATAACTAATCTTCCTAGTGATATATTGTCCTTAATTAGAGACACGACCTTTCATCTCAATAAGGTAATACTAATTTGTTTCTTATATATTAGGTAATTAATT
This sequence comes from Boswellia sacra, assembly GCA_013180625.2. Classification (NCBI taxonomy): domain Eukaryota; kingdom Viridiplantae; phylum Streptophyta; class Magnoliopsida; order Sapindales; family Burseraceae; genus Boswellia; species Boswellia sacra. The sequence goes on from SNVD02012847.1 coordinate 46,183, forward strand.
TATAATCTCAAAAGTTTATGTTCTTGCTACAAGCTACTTCACAATTTATTAAGCTAATATTTAATAGAGTAAAAGAGATATGAAAACTTATTTTCTTATACTCTCTTTTGAATTATTTGATAGAGTCCTAGTCAAACAATATGGAAAATGGACGTATTGAAGTACACAAAGTAGCTAGATCCATGTACATAGTGGCAAACGCAGGATTTAAATTTTTGGAGGGGTCGGTTTTATGACCAATAAAATATCAGAGTAATACAATAAAAATAATATAATTAATATTAATAATATATATTAAAATGTAATAATTATATTAAAATTGTATTAACTTAGTAAACAAGAATTTGACCTTGTTTCATATTTCCCATAATTGATTTTACACTAAATTTTTCTACATTTCCTCTTTAACATATTCAACTAAAGTTTGGTGACAAATTCATCTTTCATTTTATTGTAAAACCTATATGCATAATTGAAAATACAATTACAATAAAAACAAGAAGAGTGAGAATATTTATGTACTACTTTCCTATTTATTTAATAGATAGGATAATAATTATTCCTCTAATAAAAACTTATTCATAAAAAAATGTTATTTAATTAGGAAGTATTATTTTCCTATTTAAAGAATATTTAATTATTAAATATAATGAAAAAATTGATTGATCCATCAATTCAAAATTGTATCCTTAACATGAATTTACCCTATTAAAGATTTGGGGAAGCCAAAATAGTAAAACTTAATATATACTATTTAAAAAAAATTAATAATATTTATTAAGTTTGATAGGGCCGGACCCTTTTAGGCCTAAGGGCCGGTCCGCCTTACAACTGTTTTTATAAAAGGTAAAGCATAAGTGATATTATTTTCTCAACTTTTTTTTGTTCATTCTACGTAATGTAACCATTATATATTCACTTTCATATTATTATTTTTTTTTCATTTTAGACAGATACAATGAAAGAATTATTACACCATTGAAGAAATTGAAGAGATTCGGTATGGTCGAGTGTATAGGATCAAATTTAGTATACATTTCTAGATTGTATTGGCTATAATTTTTTTTAATCGAGATTTTTTAAATTTTATTTATCTCATAACAATACTTCTTGTATATGAAAATTGTATTGAGTGGGTTCAATAAATGTAACGTGAGTTGTTTTGGTGATATCTAATTTTTTTAGTTTAGAGTTGCACCTTGTGGAATGAGTGTTTGTAATGAAGAAGATAATTAAGAAAAAAATTAAGAAAAAAATAATACCTTTTAATTTAAAAATTTATAACCAATGAGACATTGGTTTTAAGACATGTAAGACATTGGTTTTCGTTCAAAACATTGGATCATTGGTATCATTTAAACAACAACAACAACAACAACAACAATAATAATAATAATAATAATAATAATAATAATAATAATAATAAAGTTATGGAAGAAACCTCGGAATAGATGTTAATTTTTCTTATATAAATAACATACAAACCAGTGGTAATTGATTAATATTTTAAATAATTTGACATTAGAATGACGATCCAGAAAGAATTCAAGTTTCAATTATGGTACAAATATGGTGACCATGTAATGCGATGGATCATGAAAAACTAAAAGAAAATACCACAAGTTGTAAGCTAACAAAGGTTATAATTAAAAATTAAGGGAAAATATTAGAAATAACACTAAACTAAGATTTAATATCACACATAACCTTAACATTTTATATAATATTATCTATAACCTTGCTAAGTGCTAGCACCAAATTCTATTAAATTAGTCTCTTAACACATTAAAAACATATATATTTACAATTATACTCTTCAACATATTATTTTGTATTATTTAAATATTTTATAGTTAACTTGGCATTTAAATCAAAGAGTTATAAAATTTTCACCAATAGCCTTATACTAAAAGACAATAAATATAAAATTTTTAGATAAAATAAATTATAAAACTCGTAGAAAAGATACATAAAAAAAGTCAAATTAAAAATAAAGAAGATAAATATAAATTAAACTAATAGGTTTAATAAAAAGAAAATAATTTGATTAAAATCTAGTATTTTAATACTAGAAAATTAAATAAAATTAATTAAACTAACTAAAATAAAATTGAAAGCTAAAAGAAAATTTCTTATAATTAAAAAAATAAATATAAAAATTATAATAACAAAAAAAACTCATTACCCTAAAACAAAACAATTTTAAATCAATTTTAAAATTAATCTAAAACACTAATTAATCTTGTTCAAATAATTAAATTCACCGAAAATAGTATGTTAAGAAGGTATAGTTGGTGGTTAATGTATTTATTTTATATGTTTTATTGTTTATAATTATTTTATTAAAGTTTTATAATATCATTTTATTTAAAAAAATAAACATATTACTTCTTAAATAAATAACTTAAGTTATTTTTTAACTTTTTAGGTGTTAGATTTAATTGAAATTAGTTCATGACATAGTTACAAATGATATTACATAAAATATCAAGGTTATATGTCACATTAGGCTTTAGTTCATGGTTTTTTTTTAATTTTTTTTCTAAAAATTAATTATTTAGTTGTATTTCCCAAATCACAATTTCTTTTTCTTCAACATTCAATGGCAATTTGTACTCGAATTTTTTTGTTGTTATAATAAATTTTTTAATTATGTCTCTGTCAATATATAGCTTGAAAAGCTCTACATTGTTTGCAAGGATTAATTTGTTTCTTTCTTCTGTCACCGCCTGTCCATGGTTATTTATTTAATATTATACTTTTTTGTAATTAAGAATTAAATAGCTTTTCTTCTACTCTTTCATTAAAAGAATTAAAAACTAATAAAAGCCACGACTAATTGCATTTATGATCAAATTAAATTTGCAAAGTTTTTGACCGAACAAAACCCATTAATTTTCGTACATGTAAGGGCTAAAGCAGCCCACAATTTTCGGGCTGAAATAACATCAAACAAATTAATTGTTTGATTGTGTGGAAATATAAATAGAGCTACTATGATAATATATTGTTAGTCATACTCAATGGGTTGGATCATTTAAATAAAGTAATTCATATAATTTATTATCGTATTCATATAATATGTTATCGTATTAAAGAATAAATTGTATTTAATCACACTACAAGACAGATGGCTTTTTACTGCGAACATTTACCGCGGGCCGCCGAAACCGCGGTAAAAATAAAAATTCTACTGCGGGCCAAATGCCCGCCGTAGATTTAATTGACTTTACTGCGGTTTCGTGGCCCGCAGTAAAGTCCCGTAATATAAATAAAATTTTTTCCCCAATTCTCCAGCTTTTCCCCCTGAATCCCTAATTTCCGTTCCCAATTTTTCCCCCCAAACTCTAATCTCTCCCGCCTAAAGCTGTAATATAAACAAGCAGCCAATTATTTCCCGAATTTTGCTTCGCCCTTCGTAGCAAGCTTCGTCGCACCATTCGTCCTTCATCCTTGAACCTCACCGTTCGTGCTTCCCGGTCGCTGTTATCCTCACGGAGTTCGTCGCGTCGTTCCTCGCTCACAGTCGCGCCGTTCCTCGGTCGTGCTTTACCAACTCCGTGTTGTTTCTACTTAAAAAACGAATCATAAAATCTGTGTTGGCTTCTCTTGCAGCACATAATGGCGCCGGGATCACCAACTCCGTTCCAGTGAGTTTGCTTTTATTTGCTCATTAGTTTGGCTCCGTTTTGAAATATGAATGAAGCTTTTAATGTATAGTTGAATTATAATTTTAAAATCGCAAAATAAAAAATTAAAATTGGATTGTTTTGGCGTTTTGAATTCGTGAAAAAATGCTTTAAGCGGATAAGTGCTTTTGTAGTGTTTGATCAATATAAATATTATCTATAGAAAGCAATTTTTAGATTAAAAAGATGAATAAGTGAAATATTGAATAAAGTGATCTTGGAGAAGTGTTTGAGAAATTCTTTTGTTTTGATTTGAAAACGTTTGTAGATATATTGCATTAGTAGGAAACGCTGCACTTTTGCAAAAGTGGTTTATATAAATCACTTCCATACGCGGATGAAGAGGAAGCGCTTTTGATTCAGCCAACAAAATTTAATGTTTTGGTTTGTGAAATATCCTAGAATATAGACTTCACATCTTTGCTAAATGTAAATGGATTTGAATTTGCTCGAAATCAAAATAAATTTTAATGATTTATGATAATATGTGTTAGTTCTTTTAGCCAAGTGAAGGAAAAACTTCTTAATGTATGCCCTTTAATATTTGTATGGTGGTTTTCAGTCAAGAAATGGAACGTACACAGTAGGTGATTTTATGACAAGAAAGGAGGATTAGATGTTGTAAAGCCTACAACAACGGCTGAGGAAGGTAATTATGATGCTCGGACGTGATTGTTGCTACCTTATTGTTAATTCATTTTTTGGTTGACAAGTTATTGTGATTGCAGCACTGGAGGGTCTTGTTGAGAAGAGAATAACTGGCTTTCCTGTGGTCGATGATGACTGGAAATTGGTATTTTTTTAATACTTTAATGATCTCTCAGCATATGACAATCTCTCTCTCTCTCTCTCTCTTTTGATTGTGTATCATGACTTTCTTGAAGCTCAAAGAATTTATGTACTTTCATGTTATGTCTGGGGCTAACATACTTCATAAATGAAATTTTCATTTGATCACAAGATCTATAATTTCTGGATTCTTATTATTGAAATAATAAAGAATGACACAGAGAAAATAATAAAGCCATAGTATATAAACAGTGATTGATTTTGAGTGTGTATCACTCTATTGTTTGACTTAAATGTGTATTTTACAACGGAATCAGGTGAAGCTTTGATCTAAGTTATCATAGTGCGCTTTACATGGATTGGCTACTTGTAGTATTTTTTCTGTTGAAAAGGAACCACTGATAAGACTTAGGCTGCCATTGGCTACTTCACTTTATCTTCAGTTTGAAGGAATTATAATTAGAATCTTGTTTAAAGTCATGATCCTTTAAGATGCTTGTATCAGCGAACAACAACACCTTTAACTTTGCATTTAGATGATATATCGAGTCCATTTTCTTATAGGAAGTATACTTTTGTGAATATTGTTCATCGTTTGTGATATCCAGAGATTTCCTAACTATTTTTGGAAGCCATATCGTATCTTCTATTATTGACCTGATATTGTAATATAATCCAAGTGAGCTTGTATTAATTTGATCATTGATATCTTGTTAATTTCATCTGTGATTGTGATACCATATGTGTACATGGTTCATATTGAAATTTACTAAGATCCAGTAATGGGCTCTTTAAAGAAATCTCTCTTATCTAGACATGTATGTATGCATGTTCTGTGTGTGCAATAAATACTATAAGCAAAATAATACTTGTTATATTAATTGTTTTTTAAAAATCCCAGTGTCTTTTCTGCAGAATGCTGGGAGGCATGGTTGAGCTCCTACTTAATTTAATTTAATTTAATTTTTTGTTGTGATAAGAACATGGAACAGCTTTGGCTGTATGCTAATTTAATTTGTATGCCCTTTGCAATAGATGAGTTGAATATCTGGCTTCTAGTGCTTAAACTTGTTTTGGCCTCTTTGGTGAAGACATGTAATAGAACATGATTTAATTGGTGCTGTCCATAATTACTTAAGAGGTTGAAGCAATGCATTACTTTAGAGGCTGTATGCTATTTTTTTTTTTTTTTGACTCTAATAATGCTCTTTTGGTGAAAATAAAAATTAATTAAGAAGTTGAAGCAATGCATTACTTAAGAGGTTGTACAACTGTTCTCAAACATGCATAAAAGCATCTGTAGTGATTAATAATAACAACATTATATAACTTAAACTTGTTGGGATAACAGGGTAAAAGCATCGTAATTTCAAGCTTTGAGAGAGTTGATTGAAGTGCTTTGGGCGTCCGTCAACATCAACAACTGTAATTGTGGACACCTACATATTTTATCATCACTCAGTAATAAACAAATTTTGGCATATAATATTTACCTAAACTTCTTTAATAAACTTAGTAATAATAAGACATCTAATTATTACATTTTATTTGTGCAGGTTTTTTTTCACATGACAACTTCAATGGGAATAAGACTTGTAGACATATTTCATAGTTCTAGACTTCTATTATTGTTGAATTTGCAAATAAATATGGTACTCTCATGTTGTATGTGAATGTCTAATTTATTATTTATGTTGTATTGCAAATAAATATACTTTGATATTGTACACTTATTTTCTACTGGAATATCATCTTATTTGTTCATGTATTCATATTATGAATTTTTGAAATTATTTAAAAAATAGATTGAAAATATGTATATAGGTGAAAATATATGGTTACAGGTGAAAATAAGGCTATAGGCCTGGATTTAATAAAATTACCAGGCCTGGATTTAATAAAATTACCACGACATATTGGAACTACAGTGTTTTTTTACCGCGGGCTAACAACCGCGGTAAAATTATAAAAATGGGATTATTTTACGGCGGGCTCAGGACCGCGGTAAATAAATTAACCGTGGGCCATATGCCCGCGGTAAATAAATTAACCGCGGGCCGTACGCCCGCAGTAAAAAAATGGCCCGCAGTTAATTTATTTACCGCGGTTTCTGGCCCGCCGTAAAAAAATGGCCCAGACCACAAATATTTACTTCGGGCTCTCAGCCCGCGGTAAAAGTAATTTTACCACGGGCTAAAACCGCCGTAAAAAATAAAAAAATTTTTTACGGCGCCATTTTATACGGCGGGCTAAAACCGCCGTAGGCCCACCGCAGACGGCCTTTTACCGCGGTTTCGGCCCGCGGTAAAAGGCCGATTTTCTTGTAGTGTCATACCCTTCAAATTTGAAAATTCAACCCAAATTTTAATCTATTTTTCAGCTTTGTTAATAAGAGAATAAAAAAAAGTGATTAAAATTAGGGTTATACAATCCTAATTACAAGACATATAATAAATATAAACATAGAAACTTTTTGATAGACTCAAATTAAATTGAAATCTTTTTCTTCTTTATAGTACACTCATTGAAGAATCAACTCAAACGTTTAAGATATTACAAAAGAGAGAATATTTAATAAATTGAAAAGTGTGTTAAACCTATCCTAAATAAAATATTGAGATCGAGAGAAAATGAAGTATAGTGGATAAAAAGGTTAGTTTCAATGCGTAAGAGAATTTTAAAAGATAACAACAAAGGGATTTAAATGTATTACTGTTAGCAGTGAAGTAGGAGATCAATTAGTCAAACCCAAAAATTTCATATAACATTGGAGAAAATGTAATAAAAATTATCAAACCCTGACCTTTATGGATCCAGTATACGTTAGTGAACATATGTACTTAAAAGTTAGGGGGGAGCCAGGGGCGGACCTTCTATCTGGCCAGGGATGGCCATGGCCCCTGCCAATTGGAAATTTTGGTTAAAGTTTTACTGTAATTAGTTTCAATTTTATCCTAAAAATTTACTTTGTTTTAGTGGCCCCTCCATATTCTCATTTAATCACTTGGCCCCTCCAAACTTTACACGCTAGATCCGCCCTGGGGGGAGCTACACTATCTAGGGCCTCCCTAGCTAAATTTTTTTCTTAAAAATATATAGAAATAATATGAATTTTTATTAGTCCTTAATATTCATATTCATAATAGTTGTCCCCATCTATACATGGAGGGAAGTGAAGACCATGATGGTTTTTTTTTTTTTGATTTGTTCTGTTTTTCTTTTTGAAGGGCTGCCTTACAAGGTTTGATATATTTTGAAGAAATTTCTATGTATTTCCACTTAAAATTTAATTTTGAAAAATATAATTTAATTTTGAAAAATATTATATATTTCAGGTTTACATCACTTGTTGATTAATGATTTTCGACCAGTCAGAACGGGAGTTAAAGCTCGGTCGGAACGTCGGGTCTGGTCTTGCGAACAAAAAAAAGTCAAGGGTGCTGGGGGCAGTGCTGGTAAGAACTCTCTAACGTTCAAGTAAATTTTCAGCACACCGAAATTTTCAAAGAGAATTTCCTAGAGAGAGAAGCTCTAAAAAACAAAAGAAATTTAGAGAAAGAAAGAGTTGAGAAAAAATGTTCATACATTTAGTAAAAATTTAGAGGGTTTATATAGGCGTCAAGATGGATTATTGTGGAACCCAGAAATGGCAAAAATAATGGACTTATTGTATTATATATAATTAATGCCCAATTTTATATAGCCATAACAGTAGTCTCCCCAGGCCCAAGTCGAATAACGGGTCGACGTAGGGGCAATTAAATTATTTAGGGGTGTAATTTAAATATACTAGCAGGCAGACCCGAAGATGAAGTTTATCATATATGTAGGCTTAGTATGGCTTGAACCCTAAGTAGGCGCCACATATGATAATGAGCCGATTGGGTTTGATCAAATAAGTATAAGATGACTTGAACCTTATATATGGTAAGCTTTGATATGTTAAATCTTGCGTAAATCTTTTAATTCTCCACTTTTCACCGTCTCGAATAACAAGTTCTGTTGAGTAGGGCTTGCTCAAAAGTAAGAGGAAGCGCTTTGGAGACAAGCTGCAAAGGCAGTCCAAGCAAGTATTTTGTCGAGGCAAATTTTCCAAGCCTCCACTAGTACTGCATGTGCCCTTTTGTTATTTTATTTTATTTGTGCACTTTATATTGCATTGATATCATGCTCTTTCGGGAAGATTAAAATAATAGCAAAAGTTCATATGTCATGGTGTCATGGGCGGATCCAGGAATTTTTTCAAGACCAGGTTGAGTTTATTTATGAGAAATTTGAAAATACAATACACAAACTTAAATAGGAGGCTTATACTAAACCTTAATCTTCAAAATGCATATTCTATAATAGACAAATGTAAAATTAAAATGACAATTATATTAAAGAAATATAATACAAATATAATAATAATAAACTATTAAAAATGTACCATGTGATGCTTTGCAATAATAATTTTGTCATAACCATACATCATTGCATAAAATGTTATTAGTTGAAAATTTAATACAAATTATATTCAATCACAATTAATTTATCAAAGCCTATAAATTAATACATAATACTAACTCTTAAAATTTAAATCAAATATATACTAGAATAGCCTAACTAAAAGTAAATTTTTTTTTAAAATTATACCCTCTATATCTTACACTACACAATGTTCAACGTCAAAATCAATTTATCAAAATCCATGAATAAGATATTAAAATTAGTTTTTAAAACACACAAATCAAATCTGCGTAATAAAATCCTAACATAAGTGAAATAAAGGAAAAAAATCTTCTAGCTTATATCTTATGCAATATACTATATAACAATTAATTTATCAATACATTCAAATATTAAGTTTCAAAACTTACGAACTAAATATCTATAATAAAATCCAAATATTTTTCTTTAAGAGTTAAAGTGATAGATTTGAGGAAAAGAGTATGAAATAAATCTAAATGGTCGACTTGATTGAGTCTTAGGAGTAATACTTTTAAAGAATTTATATTATTAGATTTATTATTTCCTATTTTTATTGTATTAAAACTTTAGGAGTGTTTGTGTAATATATTGCAATTTTTTTTTTGGAAAATCCCAACTCAAGCTATAGCTCGGTGTAGCCCCCTTTTGCATCTGCCCTTGCATGGTGTCAATAGGAAAGACATACGGCTGCATGGCATGAGCATGATTGGGATACCAGGGTCTTCATGATGTTTACGATATTCATGGAAGAACATGTAGCAAATATGAAAACAGTATATGAATACGGTATGAATAATAATTAAAATACGAAGCTGCTCAATTGCTAAATATGTAGCATATATTTTTATGGTGTTAAGCTTCTTCCTTCATGGAGCTGCTAGAATAACAAAGATAACTTAGCATATTAAGGGCCTGTTTGTTTCAGCTTTTTCAAGTAGAACTTATTGAAGTAGATCTTTTTGGAGTAGAGCTTCCAAAAGTAGAGTTTTTATTAAAAAGTTATTGATTGTTTGATGGGATAAATATAGAAGCACTTATTATAATTAAATTACCAAAATATAGTTTTGTTATAAGAAAAGAATTAAGTAAAATATTTAAAATTAAATGAGGGTATATTTGATATTTTAAAACTTTAAAAAAAGCTCAAAAATAGTTTTTTCTAAAAGCCTCAATTTTGGGCTTCTCCCAGTAGACGTAAAACATCTTTTTTAATTATCCAAAAGCTCTTTCCAAGTGACAGTCAAACAACACAAAAAAAAATTTAAAAGAGCTTTTGACATTAAAAACTTTTTTTTTTGGCCAATAAAGAAGCCCAACCAAGCACGCTTTGAGATCTACCTAAAGGCAGCTGCGAACGGTTAAGTTGAAACCTTTGACATATTAAAAATACCATGAATATACAATATGAAAACTTGGTTGGAACTTGGATGGGTACTGTTTAGCACAAAAGAAAGTGTTTTTTCGAAAACAAAAACAATGATGCTTTAGATATATAGACTTAGTATAATGAGATGGAAGGACATGTGTAGAAAATAGTCCATGTTGAATGAGATGGAACGTACACAACGCTATTGGTGCTAAACATGAAATATGTTAAGTATAAAATAAGTTTTTTTTTTTTTAAATACTTTAAAAACTAAGCATGGTAAAAACACATGGCGAGTGGAAATTTCTTCGAACAAATATGAAGAATCTGGAAGGCTTTGTGTTATAAGAACTTATCTAAAAGTAGACTCGTAATGAATGACCCGAATCACTTGAACATAATAAGAATATATTAATCACACAAGCATGTGGCATATGATATTTAATATTGCATGGAGCATACATTTGTATCACTACAAGAAATTTTCACATATTTATCACTTTGTATTTTTCTTATTTGACATTTTTTTAAAAAAGTGAGAACTATAACATTAATATGAAAGTCAAACCCATATTTTCTTCATACTTGTCACTCGTTATTTTGATTATGTTACATATTTCTCACATTTTTAGATAGTGACACGTAATTAACAAGTAATTAGGATACATATGAAAATAAATAAAGTATTTAAACTTAGAAGTAATTTTTAGGGGTGATTATGATAAATTATAATCTTAGAAGTAATTTTCAGGGGTGATTATGATAAATTATAATATATTAGAATCTCATGAATTTTTACAATCTATATAAACAAAATAACATCTGCCCCAAAACCTAACCTAATTCGTGCCACCCGTGACTGCCGTCTCTCTCTCATTCTCTCCAACACTACAGCACCTCGTCGACTCTAGCACTAGCAGCCTCGCGTTGACTCTAGCAGCCCTGCGTCGACTCCCTAAAACCTAACCTAAGTCGTGCCGCTTGTGACAGCCGTCTCTCTCTTGTTCTCTCTAGCACTGGAACACCTCGTCGACTCCAGCACCAGTAGCCAGGCGTCGACTCCAACATTATAGCCTCGCGCCAACTCCAGCAGCCCCGCATTGACTCCCGAAAACCTAACCTAAGTCATGCTACCCGTGACTGCCATCTCTCTCTCGTTCTCTCCAGCACTACAGCACCTCGTCGACTCTAGCACTAGCATATGTACCAGTCTTCATTCTCATCGCTCTTGTTACCCATGAAGGCATCAACAAGTGCTCCTCATTTGGTAATTTTCTCTTTTCATTTTTCTATTTGCCAAGTGTTTGATTAAATTCCTAAGTTTGATCTATTTTGTTTTGATTTGATTTCGTTTGTTGTTATGGTAATGCTTGATATTATGGTTTGTGGGCTTGATTTGATTTGATTGCTTGATAGGATTTAACTGAATTTAGATTGATGGATTTTTATGGGGCATGATCGTGTTGATTTTAATTTGCTGTAAGATCTGAATTTTGAATCCATCATGGTTTGTTTTGATTGATTTGTTTAGTCAACTCTGAATCTGAGTTTAATTTAATCCAATTGATGTGGGCAGTAAATGATTTTGAAACCAATTGATCGTTTGTTTTGTCCCAGTATGATTTTAAGTTTCTGTGTGTTTAAGCATTTCTGGATTTTGTATTTAATTTCATTCGGTGTTCTTTCCAGTGAAAGCTCAATGTGGGTGCTTTCGTCCCTCAGCTAGAGTCGATATAATTGATATCAACTATGATTAGTCAACCCCTTCTTTATGTAGGTGATCACTAATGCTTGATATTGATTAGTGACCTAAGAAAACCAATATTAATTGTTCTTTCATTGTTCTTTTGTTTTTAGGTTTTCAATTACTCTCTAGAAAATCCTCCAACTAATAGATTTTGAATTTTTCATCTATTTCTTTTTCAATGTTTCTATTCTATTGGCTTCAGCTATGATTATACAGTCTTAAAAGTTGTGAAGTCATTCATTGATGCAGTATCTTATGCCTGCTTTTAGTGGCCTACATATAGAATTTATATGTAACTTGAACTGGGATCCAGATTTTATCTTCATAATGCTTGTAGGTATGGTGGATTTGCAATTCTTAATATCTACTTTTCTTCTCTTACTCAGATTGTTTAGGTAGATGGTTAGGACCGAGGCTTCTCAGTAAGGGTGATGATTCAGGGGTAAGTAAATTCTTTTTCAAATTAAAATGGCCCATTCTTTCACAAAAAGCAATGCAAATGGCGAAGGAATTGGACCATGATTGACCAAGTGGTAATAATGGTTTTGCAGGAGGCTGTTGAATATATAAAACAGCATTTTGGTAGCATTGACATCCTTGTTCACTCACTTGCCAATGGACCAGTGGTATAGCATTGTTGACATTTTTACTTCTACAAAGTTCTTTCAAGATTATATGGCATTTAACTTCTCTAACTAATTATCACAGGTTAGCAAGCCTCTCTTGGAGACTTCAAGGAATGGATATCTTGCAGCCATCTCTGCATCAAGCTACTCATTTGTTTCTTTACTTAAGCATTTTGCTCCTATAATAATCCAGGCATGTTGCTCACCCAATTTTCATTTTTCTCTCTTTCTAACAATGTGAGCTATGGTATTGGTAAGTGAAGCTAGATTTTAAACTGGTTGTTGATATTGCAGGTGGTGCTTCAATCTCTCTAACATACATTGCTTCTGAAAGAATCATTCCAGGGTATGCTGCTTTGCATGCATTTCTATATATGGCCAGTTTTATTAAAAACTTCTCCTCTTCTAGACTATTTTGTTTTCAGATATGGTGGTGGTATGAGTTCAACATAGGCTGCTTTGGAGAGTGACACACATGTGAGTACCTCTGGGACCATTCTTGAGCAATTAAACATCTATGTTAGTTTCATCTGATTTTTCTGATGATCGTATTATTTTTTTCAAACTTCGCTGCTAATTAGGTATTGGCTTTTGCAGCTGGAAGAAATCACAAGATTAGGTGAACACGATATCTGTAGGTATAACACGACCGCGGTCACGTCAAGTTCATCCGTTCCTCTAACTGCAGCAACTGATGCCCTAAGGACAAGGCCATCAAGAGTTTTTTTTGTGAGGAATATCATTGAGCAGGCTGCTATTAGGGATGTCCAAGAAGGCTGTGTTTATGATGGATACATTCTTCCCAAGCTTTATGCAAAGATGCAGTATTGCGCCTCATGTGCCATCCACTCTCATGTTGTGAGAGTTTGTTCTCGTACAAATAGGAGGATCCGTGAGCCTCCACAGTGTTTTAGGCGTAGGGAGGATATGCCAAAGGCCGATGGTGCTCCTGGTCAGGCTGCACGTGTTGGACCTGTCGGAGCCATAGGTGCTGCTTGCATTTAAATTAAGCCTCGTACATCTGGCTTTTGATAAAACCGAGTCGTGGACTTCTTCTTCATTTTGCAGTTAAATCTATTATGTGTCTGTTGTTTACTTAGATCCGTTTTGAACACTTGTTTAGTGTTATGTGTTGTGTTAAACTAAAGCTAGAAACAGTGAAAGCTGGAAAATTTTTAATGGAGTTATTCAAAAAGTTCTTCCAGTAACTCCTCATTTTCCACTTTGTGTTTGTTTGTTTTGTTTTTAATTTGAATTTACAATTGTTTGAAATCCTAGACTATTGTCACGAGCTTAGAGTTTTGCGCAGCAGCTCGTGCGGCACTTAGGCAACTTGAACCCGAAAGTTGCTAAGTAAGCCTAGAAGTTTGCTTCCCGCTCAAGGAGAAGTTAGGATCGTTGAGCTAAAAGAGCTTTAGAGGCAACAAGAGAAGAGAGGAGAACTTAGAGGCAAGTGTTGCTAAACAAGAAAGCTTTGTATTACACAAGAGAACTCTTACAATGCTTTATGTTGTATTTGCTTGGATTAGCTTGGATGATTACAAATGAGCCTTGGAGGGGTATTTATACTAATCCTCCTCCCAAATGAATGGCTAGGATTCAATACATCCAATGGCCATAAATGAGTCCTACCTAATTTAGGTGTGGTAGGTGAACTACCATTGACATTGTATATTTACATGTGAGAGTATTACATATTTGACTTTGCTAGAGTTTCTAGAAAATGGGCTTGGATTGCATGTGTTCTAGAAATCGGGCCAAGCCTTTGTGCACATTTTGGGCCACTCTAGCAAGCAAATTGGGCGGGCTATGACATCCTCCCCCACCTATTTCCGCGACGTCCTCGGCGCGCTCTCATCCTTGTAGCGTTGGATGTGCTCGCCAAATTGCCACAAGAGATCTCCGCGTTCCCAACTCGCCTCACTGTCAGGAAGGTTTTTCCACTTCACCAAGTATTCGGTGTATGGTGGAACTCCTCTCCTTCGAATCACTCGATCCGCAAGGATGTACTCCACGTCCTTGTCGAATGAGGTGACGACGGCTGTGGGTGCTCGTTTGAACTCGCTTCGACTTGGATCCTCCTTGTCCTCATGTAGGGCTTGAGGAAGCTCACATGGAAGACCGGATGGATCTTGAGGTTAGGGGGCAACCGTACCTTGTAAGAGACTTCGCCCACTCGTTTGATAATTGGGAAAGGACCCTCGTATTTTCGCACCAACCCCTTGTGCACTTTGCGAAGTGATTTAAATTGTTGGGGTAGGAGCTTGACGAGTACCAAGTCCCCCTCTTGAAATGTGAGGTGCCGTCTCTTTGTATCCGCCCATTTCTTCATTTTTGTAGCGGCCTTGTTTAAGCATACTCGCGTGATATCGGCTTGTTCATGCCATTCCTTGGCGAGCTTATAGACCGCGGGGCTCTTTCCTCCATATGTTGAGGCTATGGCATGTGGAGTCATGGGTTGTTGTCCCGTCACAATTTCGAAGGGGCTCTTGCCCGTTGCCTCACTCCTTTGGAGGTTATAAGAGAATTGGACAACATCAAGCAACTTTGCCCAATCATGTTGGTGAGCACTCACATAATGCCTTAAGTACAACTCAAGTAAGGCATTGATGCGCTCAGTTTGTCCGTCAGTTTGGGGGTGGAAACTTGTTGAGAAGTTCAAATCCGTCCCCAATAATTTGAAGAGTTCTCCCCAAAATCGACCGGTGAAGCGAGGGTCACGATCACTTACAATGTTTTGTGGAACTCCCCATAGCTTCACGATGTGCTTAAGAAATGCTCGAGCGGCTTCGTCCGCAGTGCAATCCATGGAGACGGGTATGAAGGTGGCATATTTGCTAAAGCGATCGACTACCACCATGATACTTCCATACCCTTCGGATTTTGGTAAGGCCACGATGAAATCCATTGACACACTTTGCCATGGCCTTTCCGCAATTGGTAGGGGTTCAAGCAACCCCGCTGGACGTTGGTGCTCAACCTTGTCTTGTTGGCACACAAGGCAAGTTCTCACATAGCCTTCCACATCTTCCCGCATTTGAGGCCAATAATAAGAATCTTGCACGAGTACAAGGGTTCGTGCCATACCTGGGTGACCAGCCCACTTGGAATCGTGGCACTCATTGATGATTTCCTTTCGTAAGTTCCCATGTCTTGGTACAAACAAGCGATTACCGGTTGTGAGGAGTAGGCCTTCATCAAGCCAAAAGCGTCGTGTCTTCCCCTCACTTGCCAACTTCAAGAGATTCTTGGCTAAGGGATCGTGCTCTAGGCCTTGTTTGATGTGGTCAATGCGCACACTTTGTGGACGACTTGCACTTAAGGTGGCAAGTTCCGCCTTGCAGCTTAGGGCATCGGCCACAACGTTTGCCTTGCCCGCTTTATATTCGAGCCTATAGTCGAACTCGGCCAAGAAATCTTGCCATCTTGCTTGCTTGGGGCTGAGCTTCTTTTGAGTTTGGAAGTAGCTTGTTGCCACATTGTCGGTTTTGATGACAAAGTGGGAACCGAGCAAGTAGTGTCGCCAAACCCGTAGGCAATGGATGATGGCCGTCATTTCCTTCTCTTGGACCGTGTATCGACGCTCCGTGTCATTAAGCTTGTGGCTCTCGTATGCAATGGGGTGCCCTTCTTGCATTAGAACTCCCCCTATGGCAAAGTCGGATGCATCCGTGTGTAATTCAAAAGGCTTGGTGTGGTCGGGTAGCACCAACACCAGTTCTTCACATATGGCCTTCTTTAATTCTTCGAAGGCACGTTGGCATTCTTTGGACCAATGCCATGAACGGTTCTTCTTGAGAAGATCCGTGAGTGGGGCGGCTTTGGCTGAATAGCCCATGATAAACCGCCGATAATAATTAACCAGCCCAAGGAAAGATCTAAGTTCGGGTACCTTGGTTGGAGGCTCCCATTCTTGAATGGCCTTCACCTTCGCTTGATCCATCATAAGCTTTCCGTCCCGAATTCGGTGGCCAAGAAATTCTACCTCTCGTTGTGCAAAAGAGCATTTTTCTTTCTTAACATAAAGCTCGTTGTCATGGAGGACTTGGAAGACTTGTTGGAGATGTTGCACATGCTCCTCAAGAGTTGTGCTATAGACGACAATGTCATCCAAGTAGACTACCACGAACCGATCAAGATAGGGATGGAAGAGCTTGTTCATGAGGGTACAAAAGGTGGCGGGTGTGTTGGTAAGACCGAATGGCATGACTAGAAATTCATAAGCACCGTACCTTGTTACACATGCGGTCTTTGGCTCGTCGCCTTTGGCAATGCGCACTTGGTAGTACCCCGATCTCAAGTCAAGCTTTGTAAAGTATCGAGCCTTCCCAAGTTGATCGAACAACTCCGCAATGAGTGAAATCGGGTACTTGTTCTTGATGGTGATCTTGTTAAGTGCCCGATAGTCGATACACATGCGGAGGGATCCATCCTTCTTCTTTTGGAAGAGGACGGGTGCACCGTAGGGAGCTTTGGAGGGTTGAATGTAACCCGCATCAAGTAAATCTTGGAGTTGCTTCTTCAACTCCGCAAGTTCGGGTGGCGCCATGCGGTAAGGCGCCATGGCTGGAGGTTTTGCACCGGGCTCCAACTCGATCTCATGATCCACTTCCCGTCGTGGAGGCAACTTCTTTGGAAGTTCTTGGGGCATGACACCCTTGTATTTCTCAAGGATGGCTTGGATTTGCCTTGGCGTTGGGTCCTTGGCAATGGCAACGTCCTCTCCATCGTTTAGTTCTCGAACGATGGCAAGGAAACTTGGATCCTTCTTCATTCCCCGTTTGAATTGTAGTGCGGAGAGCATTTTGCCTTCAACTTTTGTTGCACGCTCCGCCATCACCATGCATGAATGACTCTCGTCGAGTATGTTGAGGGAGTTGAAAGATGGTATGGGGAAAGCATGGACTTGGTCGAAGAATTCTATGCCAAGCACTACTTGAAAATCATCCATGGGAACAATGGAGAAATCAAGCTTACCGTTCCATGTGCCAAGTTGAACCGTTGTTGCCTTGGACACTCCCAAGATTGCTTTGGCGGGTGAGTTTACCGCCTTGATGGTGCCACCTCCGTTGGTGTATTTGAGGCCTAGCCGTTTGGCCTCATCTTCCGAAATGAAGTTGTGCGTGGCTCCCGTGTCAAGCATCGCACGCACGTCTTTGCCATTGATTGTGGCGCTCACATACATAAGACCCTTTTGCATAGGTGTGGGTCTTTTGAGTGCGCCAATCGTGCGGAGAGAACCCATCCCCGCTTGTGGCTCTTCATTGTTTACGCCCTCATGTTGAGCGGCAAGGGCGTTGAGAGTTTTCCTCTTTGGGCAATCTCGAACCCAATAAGGACCATCACATATAAAGCAAGGACTTTTAGGTTTAGGGGCTTCGAACTTACCTTTGTTAGGTATGTCTCGTTTATCCCCTCCGAAAGTCTTGCGCGCACCACCATCCCTTTGGTCATGTCCTTTCTTGGCATTCCGCTCTCCCCCACCTTTGCCATGGTTGGGCTTTCTTTCCTTCGATTGGGATGTGTAGTCAACAAGGGATTCAGCCACAGCTATGGCGTCATCAAGGTTTTGCACGCCACGCCTCTCAAGCTCAACCCTTGCCCAATCTTTTAAGCCATCAAGGAAGTAGAAGAGGGAGTCTTTTTTGGACATACCTTCAATTTCAAGGATGATTGTGGTGAAGTCTTTGATGTACTCGCGAATGGTGCCACTTTGCTTCAAACGGCGGAGGCGACCCCTTGCCTCCTTTTCCGCATTGCTTGGAGAGAAATGCTTCCGTAGCTCTCTCTTAAAGTCCTCCCATGTGCGAAGGATGACGATGCCTTTGCCCGCGTCGCCATGCTTATGACGCCACCACAATTGGGCTGCATCACGAAGGAAAGTAGGCGCAATGCCTATTCTCGAAGCATCATCATAGACACCTTTCGCCTCGAAATATTGCTCCAAGCCGAATAGGAAGTTTTCGACTTCCGTGGCGTTGCGAGTGCCATGGTATGTGGCGAGAGTAGGCACTTGCATGTTGTTTAGCCCATTAGGACTTGTGTAGGAAGGGCTAGCACGTTCGCAACGATGCTTCTCCCATTCCGTGCGTGATTCTTCGACTTCCGCACGGATTGCCCGCAACTCACGCTCCACAAAGCTTCGTAAGCTAGCGAGCTATCGTGTGAGATTTTAACTAAACTCGAGTATTGTGGACTTTGTTGCTTGGGTGATCTCTCCATAATCTGTCTCTAGGCCTTCGAGACGATCGGAGAGGCCCTCGATAGTATTGTCCATACTCGAAAGAGATTGCTCTATGGTAGCAACACGAGGCTCTAAGGATTCCGAGGAGAGAGCTTTGGACTTACCTCGTTTTCCTTGTGGGCGTGGTTGAGGTTGAGGTTGTTCCTCACGTCCACGGACTTGCTCCTCCATGGTAACTTCAATGTCGGACGCCATTTGCTCTTGTGCTCGAACCGTGCTTTGATGCCAACTGTCACGAGCTTAGAGTTTTGCGCAGCTGCTCGTGCGGCACTTAGGCAACTTGAACCCGAAAGTTGCTAAGTAAGCCTAGAAGTTTGCTTCCCGCTCAAGGAGAAGTTAGGACCGTTGAGCTAAAAGAGCTTTAGAGGCAATAAGAGAAGAGAGGAGAACTTAGAGGCAAGTGTTGCTAAACAAGAAAGCTTTGTATTACACAAGAGAACTCTTACAATGCTTTGTGTTGTATTTGCTTGGATTAGCTTGGATGATTACAAATGAGCCTTGGAGGGGTATTTATACTAATCCTCCTCCCAAATGAATGGCTAGGATTCAATACATCCAATGGCCATAAATGAGTCCTACCTAATTTAGGTGTGGTAGGTGAACTACCATTGACATTGTATATTTACATGTGAGAGTATTACATATTTGACTTTGCTAGAGTTTCTAGAAAATAGGCTTGCATTGCATGTGTTCTAGAAATCGGGCCAAGCCTTTGTGCACATTTTGGGCCACTCTAGCAAGCAAATCGGGCGGGCTGTGACACTATGCTCTTACTCTGTTTTTGGTTGCTTGAATCATTTAGATTTCGTATTTACTTTTTTTCTTTTTTTTTGGACTTAAACTGTGAACTCAGAGACTTCTTTGGCAGCTAAATACTTGGCGGCTAAAAATTGCCAAGTATATATATATATTTTTTTAATTTTAAAACTATTTATACTTGCCGGCCAAAAACTGCCAACTATAGTCAGGCGCAAATTTGGCAGGTTGACCAACCGCCAAATTGACCATATTTGACGGTGTCATTGGTGGCGCTTTCAAGACCGTCAAATATATACTTAGGTGGCGGCCAAAAACCGCCAAATATGAGCATTTTTCTTGTAGTGTATAATATAATATAGCAAGATATAAATGCAGTGCCATGATGAATTCTACGTGTAATAAGGATGTAAAAATTCCATTAAACAAATGAAAATATGCTGGAGGGCTTAATGCATTAGGCTAAACAACTTTGTGAGCCAGTTAACTTATAAAAATTGGAACATATAGAACATACGAGAGAATGTAAACTGTCAGCACGTTAAACACCAATTATGCAAACTAAAGAATTTAAGGTGGCACGTGGTGTATAATATGTGAGATGTTAAGCCTAGGGGAAGCACTTCAAACCATGTCGAAGCTGATTAAAATACATTAAATCATGCTAAAACTTCTAACCAGGAAAGCTTACAAAAACTGGTTTAAACTAGTAGGACATATTAAAAGCGAGACTAGATAAGCCTGCTAGAATTCAATGGAATAGGTTGTGTTATATGGAAGACCGATGTAGGAGGAATTAGATCGTGGTGTTCTCTTTGGTGACGCTAGTGTAGTTTTATAACATAGCATTAGTAGACAAGTCTAAAGGTGGGGAATAATAGTGATATGGAGCTGTCCAGGGCTGTGAACAAATTAGAATAGTGCTTAGGTGCACTCGAGTGTGTGACTAGTTGTCGTAAACATGTTTTATCATATTGAGACTTGTTGGCGTGAATATGCATATTGCCTTAAGCATGGTGGAGACAGTGGCTGTTTCAATTGCAAGTAAGTCTAAGTGAGAGTTGAGTTTGGGTGTAAATAAGGGAATAAGGGAGACTAGAAACATGACCAGTAATTAAAGAGGCTGTTAGAACATGTGCCTTTTCAGCCAGAGGAGTGCGGAAGGGTGAGCGCTGCATGAGGAAGGTGAGAAGAAAGGCCGTTGGACGAGCAGTAAGAAGAGAGGGCCAAGACATGAGCAAGGAGAGCACAAGACAAGAAGGGCAACTGTGCAAGAGGTGAGCAGAGGTGCGCTTTGGCAAGCACATGTGGCCACCCACTATTCAATAAAATTTTCAAACTATAGGGGTCTTTTCTTAGAATCCAAATCTTGTGAGCTTAAAGAAACTCTTTAGGGGCTTAATAGAAAACTTCTAAGAGTTCTAAAGTACACTACTCGTATGGATTTTTTTTATTGGTTGGGAACTAGCTTTATATTTTTTAGAGGTGGAAAACAGTTCTTCAAGGGCTATTTTAAAAAACTGTTCAACTTAGTCCCTTGACATTTCCTTTCTTCTGTCTCCTCCCTTCCTTAGTGGACTTGTTTGATGATTACCGGTTCCTCCTTAATTTTGTAGATACCTAGAATTAAGACTGTTACAGTGCTATGAGGGGGACCAAGTGATCAAGACTAGTCAATAAGGAATAAGGATCCTGCAACTAACTGCTGTGAAGTTAATGAGTTTTATCAAGCATTTTTTGGTCAAGATCGAGCGTTAGGGCAGAATAACCTTAATCATGATATGGTAAACACTGAGAGAGAGAGAGTGACTAGTCATTCTCTGTTAGCTCGGATAGTGATCCAGAAGTTGAACATTGGTGGGGGGTTGATCATATCGATAATCAGCTACAGGGTAACCGATTCAAAATATATAGAGTCCATTTCCTCATTCTAGATTCAGTCACTTTATTTCTTCCAAGAAAAAGCGACCGATGGAGCAAGCTACCACGAACTGTCATTGAATTAAGCTTGGAATTACTAAGGGCTAGTCTACAAGTGTCCTTTGATAATTATGTTCGATGGTTGCTTGATACTATAGGCATTGCTCCCACCCAACTATCAGCCAACGGGTGGAGACTTCTAATAGCATTTTATAGTTTGTTCAAAAGCATAGGTCTGGGTGACCCTATCAACAACCACGGTAAGTGTATTTTTGCCATTCACCCACCGAACGGAGAGAATATAGCTTATTATTACATATACAAATGAGGGAAGATGGATGACCCTAACCGCCTTTTTGGCATTCCTTTCCATGTGAAAGAATGAAAATCTAAGCAATTTTGGTATGGAGGTAGTTGGAAGTACCTAGAGTATGCCCACTTAAAGGGCAAGCAGTTGAGGATTAGAAGGCGTTTTGATTTCTACGATATCTCATTGGTTTATTATAATTATCCTATCCTTATTTTTGTTATGAAAATTCTAATCATGACTTTTTTTTCAACTTCTTGGCCCAAATGTCCAATTTTATCTCAGAAAGAAAAGAGCGACTTATAAGAAGTACTCAAGCTACCCATCAGTTCAAAGAATGTGAATGATCTCATGATCGAGAGCAACTAATCCGCCTTAGCTTGTCACCTTCGACACCTCTAGGAGGTAAACCTGATGATTGCTTTCTAATCTTTCATTCCTTAACTATGCATATGCTTTCCTTCTTATCATTTTTACTTTTGTGTAGGTCTATTTCCTTTACATCCTACCAAGGCGTAGCTTGCCCAACTTGACGTTGGGATGCCCCTTAGACCCTTTGCAAATGATGGGTTTGGAACTTCCAAGAAGAAGAAGTCCTCCAACCCACAGACCCTTAAAAAGAAAAGCCAATGATCGTAAGGAAACTTCCACAAGGAATTCTATGCCTGGCAAGTCTACCTTAATTTAGCTTGCTGCCAAAGTGGTAGTCTCAAAGCCCACTAGAAGCAAGTTACCCCTTACTTCTCAACTACCTAGGCACTTTTCCCTTGATAATGCAGGATTTCACAGCAGCTCGACATGCGGAGACTACCTCTATGAATTGTCTCAGAGTGCTGCACGTTTCATACCCACTGACGTCTTTCTTGAGAGTGTAAAACTTGCATATTTTGATGCAACTGTGATCGAGGTCAGTATCATACTTTAGGTTGTGTTCTATTAACTCCTTTTTTTTTATTTTAAAATTCATGCCTCATCTATTTTCCTCTATATGTCTTTCTTTTTGTAAGCGACAATACCCCTAGCTCAAGGACAATCTACTAACACCAATCTTTTGGAGGAGGTCAACCATCTCATTTATGAGGTTTCTGATTAAAAGGGGAAACATCAAGTCTGCCTTAATAATTTAACTGAAACAGAAAGGAAGATGGCAGAGATGAAAGAGTAAATAGGCAAAATGAAAGCTGACTTATCTAAAGCTAAGAAGAAGGCATTTATTCAGTGTAAAAAGGCAAGTGATCTAAGCCAAGAACTTTAGGACAAGACTGTTACTGAGCAGAATAGGATTGAGAGCGCAATTGCTCGCTTTCATAGGGTCATGCTTTTCAGCAAGCAATAGAACATTTTTATATTGATAGGGTCAATGGTGTGCGTAAATAGATTCTTGATCACTACCTAGAGATTAATCAGTCTCCCATAGTTGGATAGTTAAACTTGATAAAAGAGTCTATCCCGACAGTGAACTTAGATCTTTGACAATTCCGCCAATTCATACTAAAAGATGAGAATTATAAGTCAATATTAGACACAGCAGCCTTGGAAGCTAAGCAAGGAGAATCTACCTCATCATCTGCAGATGAAGGAGATGATGAGGCTACTTCTTAGAAGCAATAGGAATTCTTTTAGCTAGGTAGATGTTTATCTACATAGGATGATCATATCAAGACGGTTTACTAAGCCTTGACTTTATCTTTAATTGCTTTTGCTTTCATTTAATAATATAAATGATGATCCAACCTTACTTGGATTATATGGGTGGCGACGTTCTACCAACTTTGAAATAATAAAAACTCTTAAAACTTTTCTTGGTGTTCTGCTCTTTTGCCTCTTTATCTTCTATGCATGCTTATAATTTGTTTGTAAATGAGCTTTAAGAATGAACAAATTGTAATGTGATGAATCAAGTATTTTTTTGGTAATCTCTTTTAGTATATATGGGCTTCCCTGTAGGATTTATTGCATTTATGAATGCCCACATGCATAAGTCCCTAGTAGGAGTTATTACATATGTAAAGAGACTATGGATAATACCCCTTTAAATCCTCGATGCTCTATGGATGACGAAGAAGTCTCTCATCTATGGTGACAAGCCTATACGTGCCCGAGCAGGTGACTACTTTGACTTGATAAGGATCCCCCTAGTTAGGTCTCAATGCTCCGTCAGTGGGATCTTAGGTGTTTTGTAGTACTTGCCTCAAAGTAGGATCACCATTCTGAAAGGATCGGTGCTTAACCATAGAGTAAAATTGTCGGATAACCCTCTCCGGGTAAGTAGCAGCTTTTATTCTAGTGAGATCCCCTCCTCCCCAAAGAGATCCAAGTTGAGTTAAAAAGCTTCATGATTAAGTTCTTCAC
This sequence comes from Boswellia sacra, assembly GCA_013180625.2. NCBI lineage: Eukaryota > Viridiplantae > Streptophyta > Magnoliopsida > Sapindales > Burseraceae > Boswellia > Boswellia sacra. Next base: position 70,449 of record SNVD02012847.1, read on the forward strand.
TATATCCTTTAGTACAATGTGATGGGAGACCAATCTCAATGGAAACAACTACTTTTGAGCCAAATGCCAAGGAGTATGTTGTTGCTCCTATTGCTATATGAACGGTGGTTTGGTATGCCCAAAGTACTTGTGGAAGTTACTTTGGCCATGCACCTTTTCTAGCACTTAACGTAGTCTTGAGGAGGTGTTTGATGGTTTTATTAACAGCCTCCACCTAGCCGTTTGCTTGATGATGAGTTAGAGAGAAGATGTATAGAGAGATGTTCAACTCCTTACAAAACTACTTGCCATTGTTTGTAATGATAAGGGTGAGGGATACCAAAACCTATAGAAAATTGACCTCTTTACAAAGTCAGTGATCTTCTTTTCAGTAATTGATGCAAGGGGCTCAGCTTTCGCCCACTTAATGAAATAATCAATAATAATAATGGCATATAACCTATCCTTTACCCATTGGAAGACATCCAATAAGGTCTAGTCCCCAATAGGCAAATGGCCATGGGGCTACCATTACAATCATATTCTCAGAAGCCTTACTTAGAATATTGACACATTTTTAGCACTTGTCACACTTAGTTGAGAATGCCTTAGCATCATTCTTCATGGTCGTACAATAGTATCCTTGCTTGATACATTCGTAAGCTAACGATCGACTACCAGAGTGGTTATCACATATTCCCTCATGGATTTTTACAAGGACATAATTAGCTTTTTTGGGCAAAGACGTTTCAAAAGGTGATGACTGAACCCTCTTTTATAGATAACTCCATTAAACATGGTGTACCTTGATGCTCTCCCCTTCATGCTAATTACCTCATTTTGGTTAGCTGGGAGTTCCACCATCTCTAAAAACTTAATGATCAGGTTCATCCAATGTGGGCTACAATTTATAACCATTGTTCTTTCTCGAGAAGGCTCATAGTTTGATATACTGAGAAACTCTAGAGTGACCATATGAGAGACAGTTGGTAGAAAAGGGTCTTCCTCAGAAATAATTGTTGCTAAAATTAGGGGTGTTCAAAATAATCTAACCCGACCTGGCCCGATCGAGTTTCATCGAGTTGGTTGGATTATGATCGGGTAGTATAAAAAATAACCCAAAATCGGGTTTTTGTGATGTCGGGTTGTGATCGGGTTCTTTACATGTAACCCAAAAAAACCCGACCCGATTATTTTTTAAAAAAAATTCCATTTTGCCACTTGTCGTCATAAGATTAGTTGAGATGTTAATGTTACAATGGACGTCACAACACCAGATTTCATATATAAATTCAAAACAAATTATCATAACCCTAATTCCTAAATTCGTAAATTAAACTCAATGTTCAAAGTTTGGACTCCTCTCCGTCCCCACTGCGTAGCACTGCAACTGTTCTTCACCGTCAGCCATTAGCTCCGTTTCCTTGCGTCTAGTCTATGTGTTTCCTAAATGAAATTCAAACTCTAAGCTTGCGGCTCTCCATTCACTACAGTATTCAATCTCCACCATCTCTATCACAGTCGCTGCTGCCTCCGCCCTCCTCCGTCACGACCACCTTCACTGCCATTGGTTCTTCTTTCTGTCACTCACGGTAAGTGTCACGCTTTCTGTTTGTTGATTTTTTTTTTTACATTTTTTATCTAGGTTTTTATGTAAAATTAATTTGAAGATTATTGAGGTCAATAGTGTTGGAGAATCTGATTATAGATGTTGCTATTTTTTTTCTCTTTTTAATCATTGATGGGTTTGTTGAGCTTTTGGTCGTGTATGCGGTGAAGGTGGAGAGTCTAGAGATTGAGATTTCTCTTTGTTGTTGGGTTTGTTGAGATTTCATTTTGTAGTCTACAATATATTTTGACATATATAATAAGAATAATAAATTAATAATTATTTGTTGTTGGGTTTGTTGAGATTTTATTTTGTAGTCTAGAAAAATAATGAGGGGCGTTTACTTGAGCCACTCAAGATTTTGGTCCATCATACACATAAAAAAAAATCCTAGAAAATTTGAACGATCCTTGTTTTGGCTTTTAGAGAATGATGTCTAACGGTCTTAGAATCCAACATTTGTTGTATAGGACAAAATTACAGAAGAAAGGTTTTTAGAGCATGTTAGACAGAAACAAAAAGGAGTAGAGCATATTTTGATGCACATGCTTTGAAAAACTTGCAAATGGGGAAGGTTTGGGGCAGGGGTTGAAAAGTAAAAGTTCAGTGAACTTAGAGAAGTAGCTAGAAGAAACTTTTGTCCCGAGATATAGAGGTAGAGCAATGTTTTATGTTTTATTGAAATAATAAATCCTATGTTCATGGCTAAATGCTAATATATATTAGACCATTCTATATAAGTTTTTCCTTTTTAGTCGATTGATTTTCTAACATTTGTGATAATTAGTGTAAAACAAATGCCTAAATTGGATGGTTTCACTTGGGAATTTTTTTATCATGAAAGTTGCATTGTGAGAGCAATTTCGGGGTAATAATTATTGGGACATGAAAAAGACATAAATAAATGAATTATTGTATTTATTGTCTTGCAAATTTGAATGGGATTG
>SNVD02012851.1:0-72602 GCA_013180625.2 Boswellia sacra
TGCATGGACCGTATGTTGTTGGAAAAAGGATCCCAGCCCACTAGAGACGCACAGCGAAGATTGGACCCTGCCATGATGGAACCAATGTCGGGCTGAGGACGTTAAACCAAGCGCTTATTGGGAGGCAACCCAATGTTTTTGAAAAATTAAAAAAGAAGAAAAGAAAAATAAAATGAGGTAATAATGATCGATTTTTGTGTCTCGAGGAGATTCCTTTCATAGGCCATCAAATTGATCAGGTTTTATCTCTCTTTGCCATCCGTCTTATTTGTTTTTATATTTTTTACTTGTTTTTTGACTTTTGTTTGCTATTGTGTTGTTATCTCTTTTATGTGTCTTTAGTTTCGTTTCAGCTCTTTTCTTTTCCTTTCTTTTGTTTAATTTGATTACTCTGTGCTTTGAGCTCATTTGTGCAGCAGCTTGTGGAAACATTCAAACGGGAGTTGAAGCCATTGTTCGAAGGTTTGAAACTTGCATATCTGGGAGAAGAACAAACTCAATCGCATTATCGGTAATATCTCTCCTTTTTTCCTCTTCAATGGATGCTGATATCTTTCTATCGAACCTTCGTAAATATTTCCCTTCACTTCCTCAAAATGCTGTGTTAAAAATTTATAAAGTACGGATGACTAGACTTTGGGCGTTGATGCTCCTAAATGTGCCTGCTGATATCCGATGGCTTATCGAAGCCAAGGTGAGATTGTCCGGTGAGCCGGACATTAATCTCGCAAAATACATGCCTGTTCTAGGATAGAGCTACTACGCCAAGAGGCGAAGAGCGAAAAGGTTACAAGTATGTTATATATGTGCTTGATGGAATTGTAACCAGACTTGTCGTTCATTAGGTTTTGCGTCCAGGAATAGAGAAGATAAACTTTTATTTATTAAGAATGGTGTGAGTAATGAGTCGCTGGATAATGTTTTGTTAACTCTCGAGTCACATTCTTGTGGACTTGTTCAGCGTGAATTGCTAAATCTATGGACACAATTTCGTGATGAATTGCAGCATCATAGTCTAGGGAATCTGACTAAAAACGACCCTGTTTGCCAGTTTATAAGAAAACTGGATGGGAAGCAAATCCCCGACTCATAGAAGGCGTTTTTCAGCCGTTACTGGACGTAAAACCAGAGGAAGATGTGAGCCACAATCACAACTACTTGTATATTTGAATGTGTGTTGTTGTTGTCGAATTTTATTTTCTTCTTGTTTCTTTTGATCTGATTATCAATGTTGTCTTTGTGTTTTTGTTGTTTTTTGATTTTGTTTGTTTCAAATTTTAAGTTTTCTTTTTGACAAACCATATGACTACCCCATGTCATAAGCACACGTGGAGACAAGTGCGGAGGTTTCGTCAAACTCCGCCGAAAGTATATCTCCATTTTTCATGCACATGTGAGAGACAAGTGTGGAGGTTTTGTCAACCTCCGCCGAAAGTGTATCTCCATTTTCCATGCTTCACGTGGGAGACAAGTGTGGGGGTTTTGTCAAACCTCGCCGAAAGCATATCTTATTTTTTCAAATCTTGGGGCGATAAATCTGCATCGAGCAACTCCCACCGAAATTATGTCCCCATGTGTCAATTTGAGAGTTTTACGTGTGTATATATCCATGCTGCATATTTTAAAATGTCATTTTATAACCTGTCTTGCACTTGAATCGCATAATACCTAACGTACATCATTGTCTTGCAAAAGTTTAGAGCACTTTTAGAAATTGAGAAAACACCAATTCGGCGATTCCAAAATATATGCGTATTTTGTGGATCGCAATTTGGTAAAGATGGAGAGTTTACAACAGCAGCTCTTGATCTTGGTAGGACATTAGCTGCAAGGGTATTCATTTGATTTACGGAGGGGGTAGTCTTGGGTTAATGGGGTGTGTGTCAACAGCTGCATCCCTAGGAGGGAGCAAAGTTCTCGGCATTATTCCCAAACCATTAGCTGTACGAGTATATCCGTAGGCAACACAATCGGGGAAGAGTTACAAGTTTCTCGTATGCATGAGCGTATTGCACATATGGTTGTTAAGTCCAATGCATTTATAGCTTTACCCGGTGGTTATGGCACATTAGAGGAGATATTTCAAATCACCTCTTAGGCACAGCTAAACATCAATAAAAAACCCATTGGTTTGTTAAATGTCAATAATTTTTTTGATGGTTTGTTGTCTTTTCTTGATCAAGCTGTAGAAAAAAATTTTATCTCACCATCAGCGAGGCAAATCCTTGCTACAGCTTCAACGGCAGGGGAGTTAATTGACAAACTACAATAATTCGTCTATTCGACTGATCCAACAACAGCTCGGATTGATTGTTTTGGGGGGGCGGGCAGAGGCAATAAGAGGCGTACTGGATTTTAACACTCCATCTGTTTTTTTAAAAATTCCCCCCCCCCTCCCCCCTTTTTATTTGCTGGTTTGCTTTGTTTTCCATTGCTTTGTTTTTAATTGTGTTTATTTTGAGTTTTTTTTTTTTTTCAGGTTGTTCTTCTGTCCCAGGTAATTATTTTCTAATCTCGGTTTTTAGAGTGGTGGCTTAAAAAAGTTCAAGTTCTCTTGAAACGCATTCTGGATCTCTTCAATCCATAATGGCTGAATAAGGAGGCTAACTTCTAAACTTTTAGACCCATTCTAACTAACTTGTTTTTGTTTGCTGACTTGCTGAACTTTGTTATTTTATGAGTGAGTTTAGTTTTGCGTAATTTAGAGTTGTTATGTGTTTTTATCTTTATCAGTTTCGATTCAAAAAAAACAATTGTGGAAAAACATGAGAATGGCAGAATATGGGGTTTTCCTAACTCTTGAAACGCATTCTCTCTAAATAAATCTGTAGTTTATTTATTTCGTGTTGTTTGAAGTGTCTTGTTTCTTGTTTTTGTTCTTTCATAATAAAGGTATATAGGCTGGAAACCTTAAGTCTGCGGGCTACTGGTCCTAAGGATTGTTGAAATATACAATCTTGACTCAGGTGTAACAACGCCACGTCCCTCTTTTCTTGCATTTTGTGGGTCGATGATAAGATAATGATTGAATTAAGAATAACTCTTGGAAAATGATAAATGATGCATGGATCTGTGTGCTTGAAATGTTTATTGGTTTTCGCTTTGCTTTTGATTCCTTGCGCAACATTGAGCACTGAGCTATTATCACTGATTTATTTGTTCACTTAGAGTAAGTTTATGTAATTTAAATGTTTCTTCAGATTTCAATGAATTCTAGAACTTGTTTGATGGTCACTCAAGGCGAAATCCTAGCTGTGCAACATTGGGGAAATGATTTAGGCCATCTTTGGACCGTTTGAGCCTTAATAGCCAACCTTGACAGAAATTGATCCCTAGTTTACCCCTTTGAGCCTCCGTAAGCCTTTTTCTTTGTTAACTCACTAAAAGATTTCCTAACCTCAAATGAATTTGTTCCAAACAGTTTATCCCTTACCTATGAGCATGTAGATCATTCACAATTAAATTCTGAGCTATTTTCTGGTTTTGGGAAGTTAGAGGAGGTTGGGATGTATCATGAGCAATACAAGTGAGTTCCATTGTGTTTGGAAAAAAAAAGAAAAACAGAAAAAAAAGCCAATCTGTACCTATCGTCCACGTACTTACACATTGAGGACAATGTGTTGTTTAAGTGTGGGTGAGGGGAAGTGTAATAAAAAAGAAAAAAAAAGAAGAAAAAAAAAGAGAACAAAAGAAGAAGAATAAGAGATCTATACCCTTAAGTGTTCTTAAAAAGAATGAAACAACAAAGTGTGGGGGTGTAGTTTTTCTTTTGTTTTCTGCAAAAAAAAAAAAAAAAGATTGAGTGTTCTAAATAAGTTTGGGGGAGTAACCTGGTGACTTGAAATGAAGTTTTGTTATAGGCTTGAGCTCTACATAGTCTTGAATGATTTATGTGTTTGTGGGTGATTTGAGCCAAATTATTATCCTTTATCATCCCTTCACCCAAGCCAAACGTTACAAGCTTAATAAAGTCCTACTTGATCCTTGGTGTTTTGCATGTCTACATTAGTGGAGAGTGACTTGAAAAGCAGGCCTATGGAGTTCATTTATACACACATCTTCAATATTAAATATGATTCATTTTTATACATAAACTCATCCGGGTTACAAGTGATTAGGTGAGAATGGCTCTACACACACACACTTGAGGAATTGAAGTGAAGCGAAACTAATCTTTGAGATAAATTCTTGATCAAGTGCATTATTTTGAAGTTTTCCTTGGGTTATAATTAAGTACAATCTTTGAGGCCTATTTGCAAGATCAAGCATTTGTGTGTTTTAATTTTTTGTTGATTCTGTTCGGTTTAGTTTTATTTTATATTGTTGTAGTTGCTCGAGGACTAGCAAAGTCTAAGTGTGGGGGAATTTGATAGGTGTCTATTTATGTATTACTTTCATATCAATTTGTCCATGTTTCTTTGCTATTTTCCTTGGTATTTTTATGTTTTTGTGTGGTTTTGATGTTTGTAGGAGTTTTGGAGCAACTTGCACAAAAATGGAGTAAAACCCTTCATTTTCCACTCTGCTAGTCAACCATCTTCTCGGATTTAATTGTATTGATATACAATGAACCCGATGACATATCATATACCTTTGAAAAGCTCTCGAAGTCTACTTTTTGGAGAAATTTACGGTTTATGAATCCATTCAGTGTACCGAAAGTTGTAATCAAAACATGTAAGAAGTGTAGAAATGTAATTCCACACATCACTGTAGCATGTATAATACGGGACACTGTAGCACGTTACTGTAGCAGAGTATTTAAACACATTTTAGGGTTTATTTCATAACTTGAAGAGGGGAGAACGTGGTGGAGGCTGCAGCTCTGGAATTCTTTCATCTCTTGAGTTCTTGAAGGAGAAAGGAAGCTTGGAAAGAGGAAGAACTACAATCCAAAGAGAATTACATCAAATTTGCTAAGTTTTTCCCTTCCCTTTCATTTTCTGGAATGTCTCCATGTTGTATTGTATTAACCACGTTCTTAAACATGTATAACTGAATCTGAATTGGTTGAGGGTGATTTCAAAGCCCCTGATATGGTTTTTGTAAGTTGATTGTGCAAGAAGTTGTTATCCAATTCTCTAATTGAAGTTGCTTGTATTTTCCCATGTCTAATGCTTATGATTGCTTGCTGGATTGTTTTTGGGTGGCCAACTGAATATAATCTGGATATTGTCTATTGCTAGACTAGAAATCTTGATCCGTAATTGTCTTGAATTTCTAATCATTAGTAGCAAATTGTGATCAGAGATTGCAATTGGAGAATATAACCTAAGTTAAATAATCCGAGCTTGTGTGTTTATTGCTTAGATCAACCTGTCTTTCTTTTCGTAATGCATCCATTGAATTAAACTTAGAGAGCTTGTTCTAGGTTTTTTAATGGATAGAGATTAAATAAAGAGCCTGTTTTATTTAACAACAAAGTAAGGAAAGATTGGGATAACAGAGCTTGTTGTTATCTACGGTTGATAATTTCAATGGTGTAATTGGATGACAATTCTGTGATTAATTCGCAAATCCATATCTTGTGGTAGAGAATAATCCCTTAACCAGATTTCTTTCATTGTGTCTCTCTCAATTGATTTAACTTTGCATTGTATTATTCTTCATTTGCTTTCGTATTGATTTTAGTTAATCAATCAACAAAACCCCCCATTTATTCTGTGTTTCGCTTCGAATAACAATGCCAATTAGAATCAATCCTCGTAGGGAACGATACTTACTCATCAATTTAATTACTTGTGCTACTAGAAATACTGCCTGTTTCGAACGCATCAGTCTCTCCAGGATATTGTTAAGCCCTTGCCACTAACACAATGCAATTTCAGCAGGAAACTAGGGCAAGTATTCAAAACCTAGAAAATCAAATGGGACAATTGGCCACTAACATGAGCAAATTTGAGAGTCAAAGCTCAGGAAAATTACCTTCTCAGCCGGTGATCAATCCAATAGAGATCTATTTGCTGTACACTTTGAGAATTGTAAACAATTAGATATTCCACAAAGACAATCACGAATTGTTAGGGATGAAATACCACTTCCTACCATGAACAAAACATACTCACTTCTAGTGTAAATCTAAAACTTCCATTCATTCATATGTTACTACTCTCTCCACCTTTGCCTAGCAGATTTGCAAAATCAAGAAGGAGAACAAAACAAGAAATCCTGGAAACTTTGCGCATATCGAGGTAACATACCACGTCTTGGAGCTATCAATCAAGTTCCTCGTTATGAAAAATTTCTCAAAGAGTTATGCACCATCAAGAGGAAGTTGAAAGGAAATGAGAAGGTAAGTGTGGGGGAAAATGTTTCAGCTGTATTGCAAAGAAAAATTCCTCTTAAATGCAAAGATCCAGGTACGTTCACCATTCCATGCACCATTGGCAATACTAATTTTGAAAGAGCTATGTTAGATTTAGGAGTATCAATTAATGTCATGCCCTATTCTATTTATGCTTCCTTGAACCTTGGACCCCTTGCGGAAACTGGTATTGTAATTCAACTTGCTGATCGTTCTAATGCATATCCCAAAGGAGTTGTGGAAGATGTGCTTGTGCATGTAAATCAATTGGTTTTTCCAGCAGACTTCTATGTTCTGGAAATGGAGGATAAGACATCTCCCAATCCAACACCGATTCTTTTGGGGAGGCCATTCTTGAAAATTGCCCGAACGAAGATTGATGTTCATGATGGCACTCTCACCATGGAGTTTGATGGCGAGGTGATTCGTTTCAATATTTTTGAGGCAATGAGGTACCCTAGTGACTTGCATTCTGTTTTTGCAGTTGATGTTAGTGATTCTTTGGCACAACAACTTTTTGAGTTAACTCGCAAGGATGCATTGGAAGTAGCCATTAGTGAGCACATTGGGGCAGAAAATTCCAGAGAATCGAGAAAGTTGATACAAGTGTCTAAAGAAGTGGAGGAAACTGTGGCAAGCTTTGATGAGACTATAGCTATCACCACAAACAGGTATGATGTTTCGTACATTGAATTGCCTTTATCTAATGAGAAACTTCTACCTTCCGTGATGAAAGCACCTGCCTTGGAACTTAAGCCTCTTCCAGATCATTTGAAGCATGTATTCCTAGGTGAGAAAGATACTTTGCCAATCATAATAGCAAAGGTTCTTGCACCATTACAAGAGGAGAAACTCATCCGAGTGCTCCGAGATCACAAAACGGCCATTGGGTGGACAGTCGCTGACATCAAAGGTATTAGTCCAGCCGTATGCATGCACCGCATCTGTTAGAAGCGGGAATCCAAGCCACTATACTAGTCATGTCGGCGGTGTTGAATCCTCCCATGATGGAAGTTGTCAAGAAAGACATCCTGAAATTGTTAGATGTGGGTGTGATTTATCCAATTTCGGACAGCAAGTGGGTGAGTCCAGTCCAAGTTGATCCGAAGAAATCTGGTGTTACGGTGGTTAAGAATGACAATAATGAGCTAGTTCCCACTCGTATCCAAACCGGCTGGCGAGTTTGTATAGATTATCGGAAGCTTAATTCAGCAACTCGCAAGGATCACTTTCCTTTGCCATTCATTGATCAAATGCTGGAGAGATTAGCAGGTCAGTCTCATTATTGTTTTCTTGATGGCTATTCAGGATATAATCAGATTGTCATTGCCCCTGAGGATCATGAGAAAACTACATTCACCTGCCCATTCGGTACATTTGCCTATCGACGCATGCCATTTGGTCTTTGCAATGCCCCTGCCACTTTCTAAAGGTGTATAGTAAGTATTTTCTCTGATTATGTTGAGAACATCATTGACGTATTTATGGATGACTTTAGTGTTTTTGGTGATTCTTTTGATAAATGCCTTGACAACCTTACCCTTATACTTCAAAGATGTATAGACACTAACCTTGTTCTGAATTGGGAGAAATGTCATTTTATGGTAGATCAGGGTATAGTTTTGGGACATGTTATTTCTGTTAAGGTTATAGAGGTTGATAAATCCAAGATAGATCTTATATGTTCCTTACCACCTCCCACAAGTGGTGGCGGGATATTCCTATTCGTTTCTTGTCATGCAGGTTTTAGCGTAGATTCATCAAAGATTTCTCGAAGATGAGCTTGCCCTAATGCAGATTATTACAGAATGATGTGGCTTTGAATTTGATGAGAAATGCAAAGAGGCATTTGAGAAACTGAAGGAACGCTTGACTTCGGCCAGTAATCCATCTCCGAATTGGATCATCCATTCGAGAATTGTGTGTCAATGACTACGCTGTGGGTGCTGTTTTGGGTCAACGAATTGGCAAAATTCAACATGCCATTTACTATGCATCTCGGACTTTAAATGATGCTCAACTTAATTATTCTACCACTGAGAAAGAGCTGCTAGCGGTTATTTTGCTTTAGAAAAATTTCGATCTTATTTGATTGGTACTAAAGTAACCGTTTATTCTGATCATGCAGCTTTGAGGTACTTGCTCACAAAGAAAGATGCCAAACCAAGGCTTATCAGGTGGATACTCCTTTTACAGGAATTTGACTTGGAGATCAAAGATAAGAAGGGAAGTGAAACTTAGTTGCAGACCATTGCTTCAGTCGAATTGGGGGGGGGTTTTCCTGACGAGGCTGTACTGCCATTACATAAAGTTTTTTCCCGGATGAACAATTGCTGTCCAAATCTACATGTAGCACCAGCCCCAGGTTATAGGTTCCCACCCAGCCGCCTTGTATGCAGAATATTGTTAATTAACTTAGTTACCAAGAAGCTAACCACATGACTTGACTCGAGCTCAAAGAGACAAGTCAAAAACTATTGCCGAAATACTACATATGGGATGATTCATACTTATGGAAGTATTTTTCTGATCAAGTGATAAGAAGGTGTGTTTCTGAATCTGAATTTAATTCAATTTTAACCTTCCGTTATTCTTATGCAAGTGGAGGTCACTTTGGACCAAAAAGAACAGCCTTCAAAGTTCTTGATTGTGGATTTCTACTGGCCATCATTGTTCAAAGATGCATATCTCTTTTGCAAAGCTTGTGCACCGTGTCGTCTCGTGTCATGGACAGGTAATTTAAGTGCGAAAAATCAAATGCCACAAACCCCTATACTTGTTGTTGAGATTTTTGATGTGTGGGGTATTGATTTCATGGGTCCTTTTCCTTCATCTTTGGTAATGTTTACATTATACTTGCTGTGGATTATGTTTCTAAATGGGTGGAAGCAAAAGCTACGAGAACTAATGATTCTAAATTTGTTGTAGATTTTGTGAAATCTAACATTTTTGCCGAGATTTGGAACACCAAGAGCCATGATAAGCGATAGAGGAACACACTTCTGCAACAGATCATTTGAAGCCTTGCTCAAGAAATACAACATCACTCACAAGTTGTCTACTGCATATCATCCACAAACTAGTGGTCAAGTTGAATTTTCAAATCGAGAAGTCAAGTCCATTCTCGAGAAGACAGTGAATCCGAACAGAAAAGATTGGAGCCTACGACTTAATGATGCACTTTGGGCCTACCGAACTGCTTACAGACACCTATTGGTATGTCTCTGTATAGGTTAGTCTATGGTAAGCCATGTCACCTTCCAGTATAGCTCGAACACAAAGCATGGTGGGCAGTAAAGCTTTGTAACATGGAGATGGATGCTGCTGGAGAACAAAGGAAGCTTCAACTGCAAGAATTGGAAGAATTTAGAAATGATGCCTATGAGAATTCCAGAATTTACAAGGAGAGAACTAAGGCTTTTCATGATAAACTGATCTCCAGGAAGAATTTTGAAGTGGGACAGAAAGTTCTTTTATTTCATTCTCGCCTCAAGTTATTTCCAGGTAAATTACGATCTCGATGGGTTGAACCTTTTGTTATTACTAATGTTTTTCCCCATGGTGCAATGGAAATCAAGAGCTTAAAAACGGATAAAGTATTCAAGGTGAATGGGCACAGGTTGAAGCCTTACTATGAGAATTCAGTGATGCAGGACATCGATGAGGTACCTCTCTACGAGCCAACTTATCTTGATGGCTGAGGACAGTAACGTCAGGCTGAGGATGTTAAACCAAGCGCTTATTGGGAGGCAACCCAATGTTTTTGAAATATAAATAAAAAGAGACAAATAAAAGAAGGTAGTATTGATCATTTTTTGTGTTTCGAGGAGATTCCTCTCATGGGCTATTATAATTGATCAGGATTTATCTCTCTTTGCCATTTGTCTCATTTGCTTTGTTGTTTGTTTTTGACTTTCATTTGCTCTTGTGTTTTTATTTCTTTTATTGTCTCTATTTTCTTTTCTTTTCTTTTCTTTTCTTGTGTTTAATTTGATTATTCCGTGCTTAGAGTTCAGTTGTGCAACAGCTTGAGGAAACATTCAAACGGGAGTTGAAGCCATTGTTCGAATGTTTGAAACGTACATATCTGGGAGAAGAACAAACTCAATCGCATTATCGGTAATATCTCTCCTTTTCTTCTCTCTAATGGATGCTGATATCTTTCTATCGAACCTTCGTAAATATTTCCCTTCACTTCCTCAAAATGCTGTGTTTAAAATTTATAAAGTACAGATGACTAGACTTTGGGCATTAATGCTCCTAAATGTGCCTGCTGATATCCGATGGCTTATCGAAGCCAAGGTGAGATTGTCCGGTGAGCCGGACATTAATCTCGCAAAATACATGCCGGGTCTAGGAATAAGCTACTACGCCAAGAGGCGAAGAGCGAAAAGGTTACAAGTATGTTATAAATGTGCTAGATGGAATTGTAACCAGACTTGTCGTTCATTAGGTTTTGCGTCCAGGAATAGAGAAGACAAACTTTCATTTATTAAGAATGGTTTGAGTAATGAGTGATGAACACTTAAATATGCATGTTTAATAAGAGTTTAGTTCATCATATTGCATTAATGGTGTCATTAAATTCCTCAACTTAAGCATATTTGTAGCATTTGCATCTTTGGAATTAATTTCTCTTAATTTTGGTTTTGTTACAGGTTCGGTAAAATGGACATAACTCTCTATTTATAGATCAGAATGGTTCAATTCTTAATGTTTTGGAAAGCTTATTTAATTTCTACAAGATTGCATTTCACAAGAATCATCAAATTCGGGCTTTTAGTGGACCAAAATTGGGCTTGAAGTGAACCCATCTACAGTCTCGGCCCAGTCTGACCAGGCCTCAGTATTTGGACCGTATCTCTGAAAATACATATCCAAATTGTACAAATCAATATGTTCTAGAAAGCTGAGATAAATATCTACAACTTTCATGAAGACATATGATTGAAATTCACAACACTGCAATGTCAAAATTGATGGTCAAACTCGGTGCCTAATGATCCCAATTGTCAAAGATATTTACAACTAATATTTGACAATTATGCCCTTGTACTTTGACAAGTTTGCCCCTGGATGTATCTATAAATAGAGGTGCCTTGTGACCCATTAGGGCATCTTGGCCTTGGCTGGAACATTTTGGCTTTGGCTAGGATCTTGTATTGTGTTTTGTGTGTTTATGTTATTAATGAATTTCCTTTTTTCTTGCATTTTATTTTCTTTCTATTATAATGTTCTTCTAATTTCTCTTTTGCTAAGGTGAAAGGGTGAAACCCTTGATATGAGATTAAGGATTCTCTAACCCTTTATATGTGCTTAATAATCTTAATCTTATAATGTTTATTCAATATGATTTATAATTAATTTCTTAATCAATCTTGACACCACTCGTAAAGTGGAGGTCTTGATCCATTGTCGACAATCCTTGGCACATCAAATGCTTGGATCCTTTCTAGATGATGTATGGTTATTCCTTACCGACACGAATCTAGTTAGGAACCTTGATTTGTTGTAGACATATGGTGATTGGCACATTAGATGCTTAAACCCATTTACAAGAAGTGGTATAAATATTGGTAATGAAACAAATATAATTCATATAACTAAAATGGGTTAATTATCCTTATTTGAAATATAAAGGGCGGATCCCCTAACCTTAGCCTTCATTGTTATTGTGTTAATTCCTCTTGTATTTTAATTATTCTATTGTTTATGAACTTTTATTTTATTTACTATGGTAGGTTCTACCACCTTATGAAATTGTTCTTTAATTTACTATGGTTGGTTATACCACCTATTTCCACGGATGGTTTTACCTCCTCTTGCTTTTTGTTTTATATTTGAATGGTCGGTAATACCACCTACCATCTTACATATTTTTTGATATTATCTTGTTATTTCTTGAATTATTCATATCATATTTGCTTATCTTATAATTTGTAACGCTAAAATTCCCTTCCTCGTGGATCGACCCCGGTTCTCACCGGGTTTTATTACTTCGACACTCCTATACTGGGAGACAATCCTTTCGGATGTGGTCACTAACATCCTTAATCACACATCTCTTAGGCTCAAAAGTAATAAAATATCCCTTATCACACAATTGACTAATACTAATCAAATCATGTTTTAAACCATGAACAAGCAAAACATCTTTAATAATAGGTGAAGAAGGGTTACCAATATCACCATGTCCGATTACCCTTCCTTTTGGCATTATCACCGAAGGTCACATATCCTCCTTTCTTCATGATTAATCTTGAAAATTTGGAGGCATATCCGGTCATATGCCTTGAGCATCCACTATCTAAGTACCACTTGTGTTTGCCACTCCTTTGTCTCTACAATCAACATTCAAGGAGTAACTTTTTGGTACCCAAAAGTTCTTTGGTCCTTGGGGGTTAGTTATGATACTTTTTGGAACCCATATTTGTTTCAAATTAGGATTTCTTTTAATGGAGCAAGAATGCATATTGTGTCCTTTTCTTCCACAATAAGTACATGAATGATTAGGATTATTCCTAGAAGATGCATGAACAAAATAGTTTTTAAAATACTTTTGATTTTTATGACTTTTATAACCTAACCCTCTTTTATCAAAAATACATCTTTGGTTTTGTAACATAGAGTTCAAATTTTTTGTGCTTTTTGAAAACTATCAACAATATTTCTTAAAGTCATATTTTACTTTTTTCAAAATACATTTTCTTTCCCCTCTAATTTATCAAAATCCTTTTGTTTGAAAATACTCAATTTTCAGTTTTTAATAAATGTATTTGATTTTCCAAACTTTCAAAATCTTTTTGCTTTAAAATTTCATTTTCATTTTCTAAAGCTCATTTATTTCCACCAACTCTTCTAATTGAGATAACATGATTTTTGACTTCTTTTTGAAAGCATTGATTTTTGAATTTTGTTTATCAACTTGCACATGTAAAATTTGGAATGCTTCAAGTAATTCATCATATGAAAGTTGAGGATCATAGTTTAGAATACTTACCTCATCGTCACTTAAAGCCATGAAGCACAGTTTGCCACTTCGCAATCTTCTATTCGGTAGAGCTAGCCTCACTATCATCCCAATTTGTGGCTTTCATTGCTTAGGATTTCTTGTTTTGACTCTTGAAGTAAGGACAATCCATCTTTACATGTCCCGGTTTCTTGCACTCATAGCAAATGACTTGATCATTTTTCTTATCTTGCTTTGAGCTTTGCCCTTTGTACTCCCTTCTAGAGTTCTTATTGAATCCTTGGTTTCTTCTAATCATCCTTTTTAGCTTTCTTGTGATGAATGCAAGATCTTCATCATCTCCTTCATCGTCGGACTCATCATCTTTTTTTGTTGAAGATTTGAAAGCGATATTTTTCTTTTTCTTGAAATCTTCTTCATTCTCCTTCAAGGTGATTTCATGAGTCATGAGAGAACCCATAAGTTCTTCTAATGGTAGTTTGGTGAGGTCCTTTGCTTCTTGAATTGCCGTCACCTTTGGCTCCCAAGATTTTGGTAGACACATAAGAATCTTTCTCACCATTTCAACATTAGAATAAGATTTACCAAGAGATTTCAAACTATTAATAATATCCGTAAATCTAGTAAACATTTCAGAAATTGATTCATCCGGTTTCATCTTAAAAAGCTCATAACTATGAACTAGTATACTAATTTAGATTCTTTAACTTGACTAGTTCCTTCATGAGTTACTTCAAGTGTGTGCCATATTTCTTGTGCCGTAGAACAAGTAGATATTCTATTAAACTCATTTCTATCTAGAGCACAATACAACACATTCATAGCTTTAGCATTCAAACTCAATTTCTTTTTATCATCTTCACTAAACTCTTTAGGTTCTTTAGCATGCATTCCCATTTTCAATTTTGGTAGGAACAAAAGGTCCTTTCCAAAACAATAGACCACAAATCATAATCAAAAGATTTCAAGAAAATACTCATTCTAGTTTTCCAATAGGAGTAATCACTTCCATAAAAATGGAGGTCTAGAGATAGAAAGTCCCTCAACATATGAAGTTGAATTAAAAGTAGCCATAGCTCAAAAATCGGTTAAGATTTAAAAAAATTGAGCAACCTTGCTCTGATACCACTTGTTGACCCAGGTATGGCAACCCAAGAGGGGGGGTGAATTGGGTTTTTATTTATCAAAACGGATTTAGAAAACTTTTCTTGAAAAATCAAAATTAGTTCACTCTTTCTTTGAGAATAAAGGTGAAGAAGATGAAATTAGAATTTATCAAAGATGCAATCAAAAGAATAATAATGATGAACAATCACAAGTGCAAGTAAATGTAAAGAGGAAAGGGATAGAGAGAGTGCAAACTCAATTTACGTGGTTCGGCAAACCTTGCCTACGTCCACGGGCTCCTAGCTCCACGAGCTAAGCTTTCCACTAAGTTGTAGAAATCTTTACAACTTGCTTGATGAACAACCTCACCAAGACTTTCCTTCAACCCTTGATAACACCACACCAAGAGTTCTTCTTGATGAACAACCTCACCAAGGAAAGAGTTCTCTCAAGGATATCTTTTATCCTTTACAAGAAGATCTCACTCTCACACAATATAAGAACAAAGAAAAGTTTTTACAACAAAAGTACAACTCTCTTCAAAGAGTAGATAAAGAATACAAAAGCTCTCTAGACTTGATATTTCTCTTGGTTTTTTTGCTTGATAGATGCTTCTCTTGCTCTTGTTGAATGCATGGGAGAATGGCTCCTTTTATAGGCAAATGAGATGAACTTAATCAAGTGAAGACACCAACTCCAAATTTTCTGCCCACCATAAAAACCGTAATTTTGTCTGCCATTTTTGTCAATGTTCTGTTTGAAATTTGAAAATCTGCAAAACATAAAATATTTTCACATTTGAATAAGCTTTCCAACGCATCAAGAATCAAGTCATTTGGATATCTGTAGCTCAAGATATGGCCAAAAAACCATTCGGTGCTCATGTGACTTGATTTTTCCTCCATGTGTCAGTCCACCGACTTGAATGATAATTCTGTCAGCCTTCCGTTTGAAATTTGAATTTCTTCAAAACATAAAAGATCTGATATTTGAATAAGCTTTCCAAAACATTAAGATTCAAAGAATTTGGATATCTCTATCTTAATATATGGCCAAAACACCATTCGGTGCTCATGTGAGTTGATTTTTCTTCTCTGTGTCAGTCCACCGAATTGCATGTCAATTATGTCAGCCTTCCATTTGAAATTTGAATTTCTTCAAAAAATATGAAATGTGCCCATTAAGTCATCTTTCTAATGCCATAAGAATCAAGTCATTTTGATTTTTCTAGCTCAAGATATGTCCAAAGGAGTATTCGGTGCTCATGTCAGCTGCTTCCATTTGTCTTTCAACTTGCATGATGATTTGGACAACCTTGCACTTGAAATTTGAATTTCATTAAAACATATGAAATGTTATAAATTGAGTAAGCTTTCAAAGGCTCAAGAATCACATTATTTGGATATTTGTAGAGATATATATGACCAATTGATTGAACATTGCTCATGTGTCACATTCCTTGAGTCAATCCTTGTTCTTAAACTTTGGTGCCTTTAACATGTAGTCTTCTCCTTAGCTTCAACACTTCATTTTAATAAGCCTCTTCTTGATTTTAAAATTATTTCAATGATCTTACTCTTGCACATAAATAAACATGTTAGTAAATCTCAATTAATCAATGTGTATTGTTATCATCAAAATTATCATGTAGCCTTAGGGCTAACAATATGTGTGTTGATAGTCGGGCGATCAACAAGATCACGATCAAATACAGATTTCCAATGCCCCATTTTGAACACTTAATGGATAAATTGGCAGGTTCTGCTGTATTTAGTAAACTGGACCTCAAAAGAAGATATTACCAAATTCGCATCAGGCCTGGTGATGAATGGAAGACGGCATTCAAAACAAGGGAAGGTCTCTATGAGTGGCAAGTAATGCCTTTCAGGTTATGCAATGCCCCTAGCACTTTTATGAGGCTAATGAATCAGGTATTGAAACCTTTTGTTGGGAAATTTGCTTCTATATATTTCGACGATATTCTTATTTTTAGTAAGGTGAAGGAGGAACATTTACAACATTTGAGGTTGATTTTAGAGGCTTTGTGAGCTAATAAGTTGTACCTGAACTTGAAAAAGTGTGAGTTCTGTACAGATAAATTGCCATTTTTAGGGTATGTGGTTAGCAAGGATGGGTTGCAGGTTGATTAACAAAAGGTTAAGGCAATCCAAGATTGGCCTACCCCTAAAAATGTTTCCGAAGTTCGAAGCTTCCATGGGTTGGCGACGCTTTATAGACGCTTCATAAAAGGATTCAGTTCAATTCTAGCTCCAATTACCAATTGTTTAAAACAAGGGCAGTTTGTTTGGGGTGAAGCACAAGAGTCCAGTTTTGTTGAAATTAAGGAGAAATTATGTACAGCCCCTGTTGTTGCTTTGCCAGATTTTTCTCGTCCTTTTGAGGTTGAAACTGATGCTAGCATGCTCGGTATTGGTGCAATGTTGACACAAAGAGGCAAACCTATTGAAATTTTAAGTGAAAAATTTAATGAAACTCGCCAACGTTGGTCCACATATTAGCAAGAGTTATTTGCCATAATCTGGGCACTACGTCATTGGGAACATTATCTTTTACAGCAGGAATTTATTCTTCATTGTGATCACCATTCCCTTCAAATCTTAAACTCCCAAAAGACTCTTAGCCGGATGCATGCTAGATAGGTACTCTTCTTATAGAAGTTTTCATTTGTTTTCAAGCATAAAACTGGACAATTGAATAAGGTGGCTGATGCTTTAAGTAGAAGGAGCTCACTCCTTACAATTTTACAAACTGAAATAACTGGATTTGAAAGTCTTAAGTATATGTATCCAGGGGATGAAGACTTTGCTGGAATTTGGCATGAATGTAATGTAGGAAATAGAATTGAAGACTTTCATATTAGTGATGGTTTCCTTTTTAAAGGCAACCAATTATGTGTGCCTCGGACATCACTTTGCCTCCATATTGTCAAATATATGCATGGAGGAGGTCTAGCAGCCCATATTGGCAGAGACAGAACCATTGAGGTAATTGAAGCACGATTTTATTGGCCCAAAATGCGAAAGGAAATCAGTAAATATGTTCAAAGATGTATTATCTGTCAACAAGCTAAGGGTGGAAGTCAGAACACTGGTTTATACTCCCATTTGCCCCTCCCGAATACAATTTGGGAGGACTTGAGCATGGATTTCATCCTTGGGTTACCAAGAACTAAACGAGGCGCTGATTCTGTGATGGTTGTGGTGGACAGATTTTAAAAAATGTCTCACTTTGTGCCTTGTAAAAAAACTAATGATGCTGCCCATGTTACTCTATTATTTTTCAGCGAAACAGTCTGCTTGCATGGCATCCCATATTCCATCACCTCAGAAAGAGATGTGAAATTTGTCAGCCATTTTTGGCGTGAGCTCTAGAAATGTTTTGCCACTGATTTGAATTTGAGCAGCTCTCACCATCCTCAAACTGATGGTCAAACAAAAGTAGTTAACCGCACCCTCGGCAATATGATCCGAGCCATAGCTAGAGACAATCACAAGCAATGGGATTTGTCCCTTCCTCAAGCTAAATTTGCATATAACAGCATGCTGAATCATTCAACTGGTAAATCCCCTTTCTCCATTGTCTACACAAAGCCTCCAAATCACACTGTCGACCTGGTTATTCTGCCTAAGTTCAAAAGTCGTGCAGTCGAAGATTTAGCCACTCAATTCCAGGATATGTTAGCTGATGTATGTTTGAAATTGGAAGCCTCTAATGCTAAAAACAAAGCTGTTGCTGACAAGAAGAGACGTTTGAAAGTGTTTGAAGAGGGTGATCTAGTCATGGTGCATTTGCAAAAGGAACATTTCCCCACAGGAACAAACAACAAGTTGTAGCACAAGAAATTTGGGCCGTTTCGCATCTCCTCTACCTTCAGTGTGTCTGATTTACATGATTATTTTCCTCTTGATGAAGCTGTCGTTCACTCACAAGTTCTCGAGACGAGTCCTCTTTCTGGTGGGATTGAACTGATGTAGTATCCAGATGGGTCCTTTTTACGTGACTAGTATTTTAATAATTTGTCTTATGTGTTTGAGAAAGAAACGCACCGTTTTTAGCCTAAGGGAAGAAACAAAAACAGCATATATAGTTTTATTCTAGATGGGGACAGACAGTTGAAAAGAAAGGAAAACAGATTTGAATAAAACGAATTTTCTCCTGGGAACAGAGGTGGCCTGCTTCTACCCAGTTGTGATTTCCTTTAATTTCTATTCTTCCATTGATCCATCCTTTGTCATTCTGTTGCTGCATCCTTATTTTTGCCTAAAATTATACTCCATTAGCATGTGATACCCCGAATCTATAAATGATGTTTCTTTCAATAAACTTGGTCATTTACTTTACCCCCAGTTTATTGAAAGATTAAGCTTTTATCTATTTTGAGAAGTAATCTATCGCTATAACCACGTAACAGTGCCCATTTGAAGTTGATGACCTTATTTCCCCAATTATATCAATCCTCGATGCAACAAAAGGCCACGGTGATGACATTCTCTGTAATTCCATCGACAATTGGTGAATCAAATCCTCGTCAGATATGACACTGATGACAATTTTTTACGAATTTTACAAAATCAGTTTCCATAGTCATGCAATAAAATCCCTGTCTTATGATCTTTTTAGCCAATGCTAGCCCGTTCATGTAAGACCCACAGACTCCTACATGAATGTCTTCCATGATCTGCCTTGCTTCCCCCTAGTCTATACACCTTAACTGCAAGCCATCTGCCATTCTTTTTACATTACCCCCTGCTGACATGTGAACTGTTGGACTAGCTATTGTAAGGCTTCTCTATTCTTCTCTTTTGCTTCCTTGGGCTACATCCTTTCTTCCAGGTACCTTTTTAGATCATAGAACCAAAGTTTCTCCTTCATTCCTAATTCCATTACCCATTATTCATTGTAACATGGATAGCATGCATGCGTAACCACTATTGGTTTCATTGACGCCCTTCCCAGATTTTCTCATTTGTGGAAGATTCTACATAATTATTAAACTAAATATTTGCAAATGTTCAATTTAAAGGAGGAAATATTAGGATAATTTAATTTAGATTATAATACCTATATATTCTTTTGGAAGTGGATTTTTTAATTTGTAGTTGGCTTGATCACTGCATATCAGTGATCTTAGTGGTGTTAGTGGTCCAATTTTCTCTCTACATATTAGTAGTGATTGGTTGTGGTCCTATTTTTATGTTTACTCGTTTGATGTATTGCCTACATTATGGTTGTATCAGATTGAATAATTGATGTGGACTACTTTTATAAAATATATCGAGTATCTTCCATCAAAATTTCTCCTCTGTTTAGTCTGTCTTTATGTTAGAAAGCTCAAAGATATTATAATTTATAACATGGTAGCAGAGTTTGTAACAGTATCAAAGCTTATAGCTTGTAACATCACCTTGACATTTTTGTCGCCGTACATTTAATTGCATGACCTCCATTCATTTCATTTTATTTTTAAGCCTTTTAAATTTTATTTCATGAAACCCTTTTATGACTCTTTTCTTATCAAGATAGGTTCTTGCGTCAGTGAAAAGGTTGATTCGTGAGGATCAAAGCCAAGCTCCCTTCCCCGAAATGCATAGAAATATAGTTCTTATCATGCTTGATTTTGTGGTTATGAGCCTTTTAAATGGCTTTTGCTAGCTTTTTGTTTCCATGAATGGCATAGGCTTTTTGTTTCCATGAATGGCGTAGTTGTGGGTTCATTTACCTAGGTGGTGACTCACTTACGAAGGAAAATTGTTGTAGTTTGCTTTGATCGTAGAGTTCTTGATTTTCTTTGAGGGAATCTACAAGCTATCATTCAAGCTCCTTGATTCATTGAGCTTGTCCCTCGATTATATCATTGACTCGTACCTCGGTTGCCCTTTTTTCTTGAATGAAAAGAAATAGTAATGGCTTATGAGGTGGCTAGGAGTTGCAAAAAGATTTGGCAAGAAGTATAATTAATCTTTGTAAATTAGTAAATGTTTCATCCGAAGTTGCAGGTGTAGAGACAGAGCAGCTCTAGAAACTTATTGGAATTGTTATAATGCTTTTCGATCAAGGATTCCTACGAATGACACCAAATGTTATCGAGTGGATTTGACTATGTGTTTAGTGGGCACCGAAACCCATGAGAATAGGCAAAACCTCGGTGATTACATGTTTAAGGTTTTGTACTAAAGAGACAAAATGAATATTCAGGAGCGTTTATGATACCTCTTATATCTAGGATTTTTGCTCCTATGTTTCATCCCTTTTCCTCTTTGCCCTTACCCTTGTTCCCTCTCTATTAAGTGGATTAGTTGGACCACCTCCACCAGCAGTAGTAGTTTTCAGTGTACCGTTATTACTTGTGACAACGTTAGGTTGCTTTTTTAAGATAATTGGTGTCTCCTTTGTAGAATATTCTGGAAGGTACACATCTCGTGCAAAGATGTTGTGCATCACTTCTCTATAATGTCTTCAAGCTCTCCACTTATGGCTCCGTGGGCGCTCGATACTGGGCCTTAATTTTGAGCTGGCCTTTGTGGCGTTAGGTACCTTTAACTGATGTATAGTCCGCAGCTTTGGGCTCCCTATGGCTTGCACTAGGGGTGCACACGGATCGGATCGAGTCGGGTTTCAACCGATCTGATTCAACCCAATTATGCATCGGGTTCTGAAAACAAGACCTGTGATCGGGTTTTCTAATGGAGACACCCGATATGTAACCTGCCATCTCAGGTTGATCGGGTTACACGGGTTACTTGGGTTCAACGTTTCTTTCTAAGAAACACTCAAAGGCTTGAAGCAAAACTCATATCAAAATACTAAAAGTACAAAATTGGGGACGAAGGGAATTGATGAACAGACAAAACAGAGCATTCCTGAATCCTGATCATGAAATATATACAAATAAAAATAAAAAATGAATCTACAGAGGGTGCTATGAACATTAATACACATTAATAAAACATAAATTAACAAAATAGAAATTATAATTCACAAAAAATTAATGCACAAAGTAAAGAAATTAAAGAAATTTAACTAACGAAAGTCAAAAGCTAGATGGATGAAAGAGGCTGACTACAGGTGTGGAGTGAACAGTAGTGGAGGCATGGAGGGCTTGGCCTTGGTAAGGCGAGATGATCGTGGAACGGTGGAAGTGTGGAGGGCAGTGCTAGGTAAGGCGAGGCTAGACTTGTGGAGTGCTCGGTGAGGTGAGACGGCTGTGGAGGTGGACGGCCTGGCGAGGTGAGGCGAGACGACTGTGGAGGTGGAGGGCTTGGCGAGGCGAGACGGCTGTGGAGTTGGAGGGCTTGGCGAGGCGAGACGGCTGTGGAGGTCGAAGGCCTGGCGAGGTGAGACGGCTGTGGAGGTGGAGTGCCTAGTGAGGCAAGACAACCACCTTGGAGAGCTTGACGAGGCAAGACGATGGCCAAGAAGGGGTGGGTAGCAGATGTGAGAGAGGAGAAGTAGGAGGCGTCGGTTCACAGAGATAGATGGGGTTGAAAAGAGGAGAGGATCAGGGATTTTTTTCAATTAGGGTTCCAAAAGGTAGAATTTATATGAATGATCCAGTGTGGAAACATCCATGATAAAACAATACATTTATCCAATAATATATTGAAATGTGTCAAAATTTTTATTTGTTAAATATATTATGTTCGGGTCGGGTTTTTTTGGGTTGGATAAGTTGAACCCGAATACAATCCGAAAACAGTAAAACCCGAAGAATTGCACCTGATTTCGGGTTATTCCATGAAGAAATCTGGTTCCAACCCGACCAACCCGATATAACCCGATCGGGTCGGATCGGGTCGGATATTTTTGCACACCCCTAGCTTGCGCAGTGGTTGACATGATTTGAATATGGTATTATTCTTCGTTAAACTAACAATTTTATGTTCTAACATACGAATGTAAGTTTCGTATACAAATTTTAAATTATGTTTACACTTTGTAAATTGCTTTTACAATTATTGTATTCGCATTTATATTTATTTTAATGGTTTATGTGATATATAATTTGCTTACACTTTTTAGAAGGATGAGCTAGTAAAGTGAAAATAGATTTTCTTCCTCCCATCTATCAAAATTTCAAAGAATTATATTCAAGGCTAACAGCAATTAATAGGTAAAATAATAAATGTGATTATGATAAAATTGAGGTTAAGAACATAAAATTAAAAATAAATGTTTAGTTTTGTTATCGATAAATATGGAAATAGAATGCATTTAATTTACCCATTTCTTTGTCCATTAATAATACTAAAAAAAATTAGATAATGAGAGTTGAGGAAAGAGAGCAATTATTTTGATATCTGTTCCGGTCCGTCCGGATCCCAAACTGACCACATTCGTTTTTGCCGGTTTAACATGGTTACAAAACTATCATCCATGTTTTTTTCCCTCTATCATTTATTATAATTTCTCTGACCGAATCAAATCTACTTTCTAGATCGTAATAATTGTTGTTATTGTAGACCTTGATTGTTCTTTGTCCCTTTGCAACTATCTATTATATCACAGCAAGATATGATATGGTATGATTCTAATTTCCGTTTCCTTTTCCCTTTTTTTTTTCATTCTTGTATATTATTCATGTATTAACTACCTCTGTATGTGTGTCTATGGATACGCTCATATTACTTAAGAATATTAATGTAAATCAACTTACAAGATTTTGTACTTGTTTATATATCTTTTTTGAAGTCGCCCCATCCAAGAGAAATTTATGGATCCATCCTTTTCCCAGAAGATGTAACGACAGAAATTTTATCAAGATTGTCTGTGAAATCTTTGATGCGATTAAGGTGTGTTTGTAAACTATGGTACGCTCTAGTCAAGAACCATAATTTTATTCTTAAGCACATTAGAAACTATAATAATAATGATACTTATCTTATTATTAGCTATGAGATTATCACTGACTATGGTCGAAAATGTACTATGAGTTTGTTCCAAGATAAAACAATAGCAAATTTATCATATCAAGAAATTTGTAGACCCAAAGCTGGTCAAATTTTGGGTCCTTATGATGGCATATTTTGTTTATGCACTAGTAATACAATAACATTATGGAACTTAGCTACGAGAGAGTATAGAAGTCTTCCAAAATGTAGTCTTTATGTTTCACGTCCAAAGTCAAGCGAATATTTTAATGTTGGATTTGGAATAGATCCTTTAAGTAATGACTATAAATTAGTTTTTATACGCTCGTTTTGGAGTATGTTCAACGACTTCTTATGCGAATTTTCCCATGTTGCAGTGTACAACTTAGGTACTGATACATGGAGATCGTTTAATGAGTGGATTCCTTATAGTCTACGGACCAGTAACAGTGTGTACTTAGATGGATTCTTTTATTGGGAAGATGTGTGCAAAAAAATTATCCTTTCATTTAACATGAGTAATGAAGAATTCGAAGAAATAGAGATGCCATGCATTTCTGAATATGGAACTGAAGTTCTCGAGTTATATAATGACTCTCTAACCATATTGCATTTAAACTCGGATAATAGTCATTTTACCATATGGATGAGGAAAGAAAGGTTTTGGACAAAACAATTAACCTTTGGACCTATTCTAGAAATTTATTGGCCAATAGGATTTTGGAAGAATAGTGGATTTTTTATGGAGTCTAGAACTGGGGAGCTACTACTATACGATCTTAGTTCACATGAAATAAGGGATATAGGACGCTTCATTGTTGGTGCCGCTTCTCGTGGAATTTCTCTTCATTGCTTTAAGGAAAGTTTAGTTAGAATCAAAGAAGATGAGACTTTGTTCAATTTTTATGACATTCCATGGCACGTATTAGGTGTGTATGAAGTTGAATAAAGACACTTCCCCTTAAAAATGTATGGGGTTTTTGTTTCCAATTTTGAAGTTTGGTAATTACTCAATATCAATCATTTAGTGATTTCAGTTTGTCTTTTCGACTTAAGGTTGATTATCAGACATTTTTATCTAAATAAAATTTAATTTTTTATGTGAATGGAAAAATTTAAATGAGTTAATAAAATTTTCTTCTAAAAATTATCCTTATAACATTTAAATATATTTATGTCATGTACTCCTTTTTATGATTCATTATACAATAAATTAAAGATCACAAAGAGTAAAGATTAGTGAGTTTACGATTGCTATAAATAGTAATGAATTATTTTATCTTGATCAAGGCTATATATGTTTCCATTAAAACTGATAATCTTCATACAAATTAAATGTATTGCTATAATAAACCTCAGACTTTAATTTTAAATATTATAGTGTAATTATTTTTTCTCATATTTGTGTTTTATTAAAATGATTTTTTCATCAAATAGTTAGTTTATGATATAACAAAAAAATGATTAACATATATCATGAATTATTAGATTTGGTGAGATCAATAACTATAAATTTATGTCAAGATATTGTGTTAAAAAATCTCAACCACAATATATATATATATATATATATATATATATATATATATATATATTATTTATAGACATACATACATACACGCACACGCATGCATCCGACCTATTAATTCTTACCTATTCAGATTTAAGACTAAATCAAGCAACAATGAGTTAGATTTGTAGGAAAACATAGAAGGCAACAAAGGTCTTGCGGTAGAGAGGCAATAAACCTAATGGTATTTATCAATTTTTGTGTATCTCTATTTGGCACTTCATCAATTTTTGTTATTTCAGGTTCGCACTTCTTTTTAATTAGTCCTTGTTTTTGTGTTTTAGCTTTTAGGTTCTCCCCTTTTGGAGAATTTGTTATTCTGTCTATCAGCTTTATATGTTTGTATAAAATTTAATGGGATAATATTCAAAATACCTCCCCAGGTTTGCCTTACTATCAAGTAGAAAACCTCAATTACGTTTGTATCATTGCTCCCCCTAAGCTTGCAATTTCTGTATAGTCCAAGACCAGCTGACAGATTCCATTGATTATAGACTACCGGAAAAGGGCAAAACAGAAAATTGACAAAGCTCTTCCTTGTCCTCCCACTCCCTTCTCCTTTTTTCTTCTTCTTGGTTGGCAACACAGGAAATTCAAAAAGCTCTCCCAATCACAAGACCTCGCCTCCAAAATCCTCTCCTTATTCACACCAGATCAAATCCTCTCCTCATGTGCGTCCATCGAAGCCTTCCTACACTCCCACTTATCCGATCAGTCTCACCATTTCTTCTTCTTCGTCTTCCCTATGCTTGTTCTCAAACTCTACGACTTCACCAATGACTCTTCTGCCACTTCCTGTCATGCCATTCATCACCTTTTCCATTCTTCCCCGACTTGTCAGCGGTTTTCTCTAAATGCACGATCCCATTGTTATGAGCAAAGCAAAAGTTACAGATCAGTTAGTACTCATATTCACAGTTTCTTAAATTGCAAAACGAGCCATTTTTGGATAATGAACAAGGTACTTTTAATGCTAAAGGTCTTGAGGCTGCGGTTTAAACTTTGAACTGATTAGTTTTGTAGTTCATATCTATACATCCATCTCACCTACCCTATTGATTCTCTCCAGTACTCATGCCAAACATTTCCGGTTGCATCACTTCCTGACTTCTCCGAACCAAGCTCCTTGTAACCAAACTCATCAGCAGCCTCCCAAAACTTCTCTTGCCACTCAACATCTTGGTCAGTATTGACACCCCCGGTCATTGTCCACCTTCATATCACATCATCATGCCTTTTCTCAATCCCTGTCTCCTTCCACCACCTAGAACCATCTACATTAACTCCCTCAATTGGTAACTCGTCAACCTTGTCAAGAACATGTGCTGCTTCTGCTATATAGGCTGAAAACAGAGCACCAAGTCTCGGGATTATTTATAATAAATCTAAATATACCCAGTCAAATATCAATAACATCATGTAAACAATAATCAAGAAAATTAAATAACACTTATAAAGTAGAAGAGACATAAGAAATATGAGGCTTGAGTACTTAAGAGACATGTTAAAGAAATATTGTCTTAAAGTCAAAGAGTCCTCCCCTCGTACTGTTATAATATTGGTACTCAAGGACTCTAAAATACAACTCTATACTCACAGCCTATCTCCTCGATGAACATGATTACCAAGAGATAATAACCCATCTCCATATGTCGTGATTGCTCAAAAGCAAAGAGAAAATGCTCAAGTATATCGTTATAATGTTAGAACCTAAAGACTCATATATATAGTAGTCTCTTAAATTAGGTAAGTTACAAATTAACTCTCGTGCAACTCCTAAGCCATAATATTTGCAACCCAAATTAATCTCAAACTAATATTTGTAACTCATGACGTAAAATATAAGTTTTAAACATTTTATCTTCAAAAGTCTCCTGCAAAAGGTTTAAAACTTTAAAGCTTTATAAAATAAAATGTTTAGATAAAAACACTCATCAAATAAAATAATATATATAAAGAGCAACCTTCTATTATGCAACAAGTGTAGCTACCTTTTGGGTTTAAACTTACACGCTTAGTATTAATAGCATCTATTTGAGAAACCTCAGTGAACATATCTTGAACTCGATTCCTTGACCAAACTTTGTTATGATAACATTTATCATGTGCTAATAATAAACTTTTGATTTCATGATGCTAAATGTGTGGTGAATAAATTAATTCTTTCTACGAAACTTCTAAATAAACATTTCATTAGTCTCACTACAATTACATGAAATTGTTAATTAATTATGCTAACCGTGGGGTAAATATATTCATTCTTTCTACAAAAGATAAATCTGGGGAAGAATTTCTAGGGATTTAGCAGGGGCCAAGGAAGAATTTCTTTGTCTTGTGCCTGTGCAGAAATGCCAAACGCCAAACCTGCACCTAGATTTTGCCATCCCTAATTCCTGCACAATGCTAATGATCAATTTGATTATGCTAAAATATGGTAAATAAGTTAATTCCTTCCAATTTAAGACAATATGACATTGAATTATTATCTAACATTTATTTAAAATCTCTAAATAAAAATTTCATTATGCTCTACATATTTTAATGGATGCCCGACCTGAGTACATCTTTTATGAGATTTATCCTTTGTGATATCCAAACATTTTATTGAGGTCAATAATTTTATTTATTAAATATACTTTTATAAATTTCAAGTTATTTTCTTAAAATCTCTATTTTGATAATATAATATTATGTAACGTTTATCTTTTCTAGAAAGAATTAATTTATTCACCCCACGTTTAGCATAATGAAATCAAAAGTTTAATATTATTAAATATGCCTTCACATGTAGTAGGCTTCGGCACCATGGTGTTTGGCTGCAATATTTCAAGGAGACCCCAGCCCCCACCTCCACCTGGTTATAGTTGTTAGCCTATTTCATTTTTTTACTCAAACCTTCCAACCCAAATTATTTTCATAGTTTTATGTAAAATTAGTTTTGTGTAAATGGACAGTCGAACTTGGATCATCAACTTGAATGGAGGGCTCTCAACCACCAGGACAAGTCACTTTTTTGCTTATATTTCACACATAATATAATAATGTACCAATTTGTATGGATTAATAATTTTTTAAAAAATAAGAACGGGGAAAATTCTGGGTTTTTATCCAGAAACTGGGTGTTGCATCCCAAAACTTGCATCAAAAAAAAAAATATGGAGATCTAACGGGCCAATGAAGAATTTCTTTGTGCGATTCGGGTGTGGAAATGCTAAAGTTGCACCTACACCCAAATTTTGCCATCCTTTATTCCAACATGATACTAAAGATTAATTTGATTATGTTAAAATATGGTAAATAAGTTAATTCCTTCCACTTTAAGAGAATATTACATTAAATTAATATCTAATAAAATTATTTATTTAAAATCTCTAAATAAATTTTTCATTATGCTTTACATATTTTTAATGGATGCCCAGCTTGAGTGCATGTTTTATAAGATTTATCCTTTGTTATATCTAAACATTTTTATTGAGGTCAAGAATTTTATTCATGTAATATATTTTTATAAATTTTAAGTTATTTTCTTACAATCTCTATTTTGATAATATAATATTGTGAGCGGGGCTTCCAGCCCACTCTAAGTGATTGCGACCTTAGCACTAGTTTCTAAGCCCTTTTGGAACTTGGGGGTACCACGAGACAAGTCACAAAGACAAGTCTTTGAGATCACGGAGTCGCCACCCAGGATTAACCATGGGAAAAGCTTGAGTGATGACAATCTGATCCCTTGCTTCTAGATCCAAACTGTCGTCACCCCTTCAAAGTTGAGTTCGGGAAGTTACATACAAATCTTCAATCTGCTTGGACAAACTCCAACCTCCACTAGGATTTATCGAGTTTTGAGGTTTTAATTAGTCAATTATTGTCTATCTTCATCCAAAGTCCATTTTATGCACACAACTATTTTTATCTTGTTTATTACATGTTGGGTGAGAGTTTATATTCATTCATAGAAAAAGGGAAAGAAATTGAGTATAAGATCATTCAAACTTAGGGAAACAGGATGGGTATTACAATCATTCAACATAAATAAATGTAGTGACGATAAAATGCGATAAAATAAAGCTCAAGAAATTGAATTAACACTTCTATTCTCCTATTGGAAAGTGTATCTCTCACCATGATTGTGACTCCATCTACCCTCTAATGGCTCTTACGATCACAATTCAACCTCTATAACTCCAAAAATAGGTTTCTTACAATCAATTGTGAGCCTACCCTCTATCAACACTTTAAAACACCAATCTTCAAAAGTGGGTTTTCCACTATCAATGTGGATCTACCCAATCATCTTCTCAACTCCATTTCTAAAAAACGGGGTTCTCCACCATCAATGTGCTCTACCCGATCAAACCAACAGAATATCATTTAAAGAGTTATGTTAAAGCATGGAATTAAGGCCAAGAGTAAAGCAAGCTTGAAAAATAAGGATTAAAATAGAGAATGAAAATAAAATAAGTGCAATAATAAAGCGAGGAACATAAGATGAAGCGATAAGCTAGCGAATGGCACTCTTGGATTGGGTGACATCGGCTTTTCATACAGTCAAAAAAGAGATTAGGACACTCATTTATGAGCTAAATGGTGTCATTCATATTTAAATGGATTGAAGGTAGGATGATCGCCTACAGTTTAGGTGATATCCAATGTTTGAGGAATGAGACAATCGCCCATGGATTGGGTGATATCCAAGATATAGAGAAGTAGATAACCATCTATGATTTAGATGGCATCTTTTACAAAATGGGATAACCACTCATGATTTGAGTGGCATCCTAAAGTGAAAGAAAATGGGCAACCATCCATAATATGGATGGCATACAAAATTTGAAAGTAAGCAATAAAGCCACTAATTAAATGAACATAAAGTAATCTATGGTAAAATAAAAGGTGATAATTAAAATAAGCATAAAAGTAAAGCGCGATAAAAATAGAAGACAATAATCAAAATGGGCATAAAAGTAAAGTGCGATAAAAATAAAGACAATAATTCAAATGAATTGATAAGAAACTAGGGGAAATGGCATTTAGAGTGGCGTTTCTCCATTGATCAATATGGGTCCATCACCACTCATTCATACCCACCAAAAACTTAAAAAAAAAAGAATATAATGTAAATAATAAGAAAAGGAGAAATAACAATAAAAATTGAGGAAATATGGTGATTTGCCCTTTATCTTTACCAAATATTGCGTAATCGTAGCTAATTGTTTGGAAAATTCTCTCAAAATGTCACAAAGACACTTCAAATAATGTGTTTCTTGAATGTTTTTGGTTGGAGATGAGTTTAGATATGTTTTGTGGTTGTGTATGAGAAATGTGAAGAAAATGGGTTGTAAAAAGCTAGAATGGCTTCTGTTTACTGTGTGGCATAAAAATCAAGAATAATGAAAGTTGTCTTAAAATGGAAATCAAGCCAGAATATATAAAGGAGGGAGACGGGGCGTGAGCATCTGACTACACATGCACGCATGTAGTGTGCGTCTCTCTTAAGGGCCAATTAGGTGTGCTCACGGGTTGGGTCGAGTCGGGTTTGACCTAACCCGACTCAACCCAATAATGCATTAGATTGGAGGCATTTAAACTGCGATCGGGTTTTAATGTAACCCATTTATTGGGTCAGGTCAAGTCATTCAGGTTGGGCTAAGCTCAGTTGCACAGTTTTATTAAAATTGTTTTATAATATTTGTATTAGGCCCATGTATATTTTAAAGATTATATCATTTACAAAACAAGGCTCATTTATATAAATTAAGCTACATTATATACCAGAGAAGACCCATTTACAAAATAAGACTATGCTCTATCCCAAACAAGGCCCATTTTAGAAAACTAGACTATATTATATTCAAATTAAAGTTTATTAACATAAATTTACAAGTTTTTGGCCTAAGATCTAATTGAACATTTATTAAAATTTCAAAATTCAAATGCTACTATATTTATATATATATCAAAACTTCCAAACAAGGATGAAATTCAATTAAAAACAACCAAACATAGAACATAATAATTAATAACCCACCTAATATCTCCCATCTAAACAAAGCAAAGCAAAAGTACTCACAACCTAATATACACCCACCCTTTAACTACCAAAACATACAATTTCTAAGCTACTCATAATCCAAATCTACAACACATAATATTAGAGTCTAAAACTCCAAAATATAAAGTCCAAAGTACAACACATAATTATAAAGTCTAAAGTACAAACTTAATTAATTATTCAAATTACAACAATCCAAGTTTCCAAGAAAGCATAACATAGTCTCCACCTCACGGAAACTTGAGATTTCACCACCTTGGATTGAAAAAGCATCAAGCCACTTTTTCCAAATTTCCACCAACTTCAAATAACAAAAATTGAAAACATAATAGTTTATATTCAACAAGGCCATCAAGTTATCAAAAACACTAGTAAAAGTTAAATTTACCAACCCAATAAAAACTTAAGAAGACTTAACTATAAATACAATGATAAGGTATTAAAATTTGCCATTACCTATGAAATTGGCACTCATCAATCAAGGTCTAAATGCTCAATTGCTGTTATGGTTGATTTTAAAACATCTATATCAATGACAAATAAGCACAAGCCAAAATGATATAGTTAGTCAAAGATTTAATTCCATAAAAGTTAGTATAAATTAGAAACAATAATTCAATTTATGATAGGTGTCTATTTATGTATTACTTTTATATCAATTCGTCCATGTTTCTTTGCTATATTCCGTGGTATTTTTATGTTTTTGTGTGTTTTGATGTTTGTAGGAGTTTTGGAGCAACTTGCACAAAAATGGAGTAAAACCCTTCATTTTCACCTCTGCTAGTCAGTGATCTTCTCGGATTTAATTGTATTGATATACAATGAACCCGACGACATGTTATATACCGTTGGAAAGCTCTCGAAGTCTATTTTCTGGAGAAATTTACGGTTTATAAATCCATTCAGTGTACCAAAAGTTGTAATCAAAACAGTGTGAGATGTATAGAAATATAATTCCACAAGCCACTGTAGCATGTATAATACGGGGCACTGTAGCAATTCACTGTAGCAGAGTATTTAAACACATTTTAGGGTTTCATTTTGATAACTTGAAGAGGGGAGAACGTGGTGGAGGCTTCAGCTCTGGAATTCTTTCATCTCTTGGAGTTCTTGAAGGAGAAAGGAAGCTTGGAAAGAGGAAGAACTACAATCCAAAGAGAATTACATCAAATTTGCTAAGTTTTTCCCTTCCTTTCATTTTCTGGAATGTCTCCATGTTGTATTGTATTTACCACGTTCTTAAACATGTGTAACTGAATCTGAATTAGTTGAGGGTGATTTCAAAGCCACTGATATGGTTTTTGTAAGTTGATTGTGTAAGGAATTGTTATCCAAGTCTCTAATTGAAGTTGCTTGTATTCTCCCATATTTAATGCTTATGATTGCTTGCTGATTGTATTTGAGTGGCCAACTGAATATAATCTGTTTGTGATTTATTGCTAGACTAGAAATCTTGATCCGTAATTGTCTTGAATTTCTAATCATTAGTATCAAAATTGTGATCAGAGATTACAATTGGAGAATATAACCTAAGTTAAATAATCCGAGCTTGTGTGTTTATTGCTTAGATCAACCTATCTTCCTTATCATAATGCATCCATTGAATTAAACTTAGAGAGCTTGTTCTAGGTTGTTTAATGGATAGAGATTAAATAAAGAGCTTGTTT
The DNA here is from genome assembly GCA_013180625.2 of Boswellia sacra. Taxonomy (NCBI): domain Eukaryota; kingdom Viridiplantae; phylum Streptophyta; class Magnoliopsida; order Sapindales; family Burseraceae; genus Boswellia; species Boswellia sacra. Next base: position 32,559 of record SNVD02012851.1, read on the forward strand.
TATTTAATACCAAAGTAAGGAAAGATTGGGGTAATAGAGCTTGTTATTATCTACGGTTGATAACTTCAATGCTGTAATTAGATGACAATTCTACAATTAATTTGCAAATCCATATCTGGTGGTAGAGAAGGATCCCTTAACCAGCTTTCTCCCATTGATTTTTCATTCAAATTTACTTTCTGTTTTGTTATTCCTTACTTGCATTCTTATTTCATTTAGTAAATCATTCAACAAAAATCCCCCCTGTTTAGTTTATTGTTGCTGGAAATAACAAATTCAATTAGAATCAATCCTCGTGGGAACGATATCTTACTTATCACTTTATTACTTGTGCGACTAGTATACTTGCTAGTTTCGAACGCATCAAGTTTTTGGCGCCGTTGCCGGGGATTGATTTTCTAATCGATTTGTTATTTTGTTTTCATTGTTGATTCATATTTTCTTTGTTTTTCTTTTCTGATTGTTTGTGTTTAGACAACATGGCATTAAACTTCTATCAATTCAGTAGCGGATTTGAGCCACAAGTACCATGGAGAGTAAATGAGGTAAGCACTCCGAACATTGAACAACAACTTTCTGAGCTAACCTCTCTTGTGGAAAACATGGCTGTAGGAGATATGCAAAAATCTTATGAATGTGGGATATATTCTACGATGGAGCATCCAATCGACATGTATCCAACTTTACAAGAAGAATATATGGAACAAGCCAATGCCATGGGTGGATTTCCAGGACAAACGAGGCAATTGTATGATCCTTTCTCTAGCACTTACAATGCTGGATGGGAAGATCAACATAATTTCAGTTACTGGAATCATCAACCAATCACTCCAAGTGTGATACCAAATCGGCCACAAGGTTTCAATCAACCTAGAGTGCAGCAACCTTTTCAAATGCAACCACCACCAATGCCACATCCAGCACCGCAACTAGCTTCACAAAACTCAGGTATTTCTCTCCAGGACATTGTTAATGCACTTGCCACTAACACAATGCAATTCCAGCAGGAAACTGGGGCAAGTATCCAAAACCTGGCAAATCAAATAGGACAATTGGCTACTAGCATGAGAAAATTCGAGGGCCAAGGCTCAGAAGAATTATCTTGTCAAACGATGATCAATCCAAGAGAGAATTCTTGTGCGATAACTTTGCAAAATGAAGAGCATTTAGACTGTCTGCCAAAGAAATCACAAACTGATGAAGGAGATGACACCACTGTCCACCATGAACAAAACATTGACTTCTCGGTAAACTCCTGATAACTCCGCATTCCTTCATATGTTTTCCCTCCACTTTTTCCTAGTAATTTTGCACAATCGAAGGAGAAACCAGAACAAGAAATCCTGGAAACTTCTATTCTCACAAAATCGAGGTAAATATACCACTTCTGGATGCTATTGAGGCAGTACCACTCGTTGTAACAAAATTTCTCAAGGAGTTATGCACCACCAAGAGAAAGTTGAAGGGAAATGAGAAAGTAAGTGTGGGGGAAAATGTTTCAGCTGTATTGCAAAGAAAAATTTCTCCAAAATGCAAAGATCCAGGTACGTTCATCATTCCATGCACCATTGGTAATACCAAGTTTGAAAGAGCTATATTAGATTTAGGAGCATCTATTAATGGCATGCCATATTCTATTTATGCTTCTTTAAATCTTGGACCTTTTGCGAAAACTGGTATTACCATTCAGTTTGCTGATCATTTTAATGCATATTGCAAAAGAGTTGTGGAAGATGTGCTTGTGCAGGTGAATCAATTGGTTTTTCCAGCATACTTCTATGTCCTTAAAATAGAGGATGAGACATCTTCTAATCCAACATCGATTCTTTTAGGGGGACCATTCTCGAAAACTGCTAGAATCAAGATTGATGTTCATTATGGCACTTTGACCATAGAGTTTGATGGCAAGGTGATATGTTTTAATATTTTTGAGAAAATGAGGTACTCTAATGATTTACATTCTGTTTTTGCAGTTGACGTTATTGAGATTATTTGCCACAACATGTTTTGAGTTAACATCGCAAGAATGGAGTGGATGTTGGCTATTAGGGAACACATACATGATAGAAAGTTTCAAAGAACCAGAAAGCTAATACAAGTGTCTCAAGAAGTGGAGGAAGCTGTGACCAAGCTTGGATGAAACTAATAGCTATCACCACAAATAGGTATGATGTTTCGTACTGTTGAATTGCCTTTATCTAATGACGAAACTTCTTCCTTCTGTGATGAAGCCAATACCTTTGAGGCTTAAGTCACTCGTTCCAGATCATTTGAATTATGGATTCTTGGGTGAGAATGATACTTTGCGAGTTACAATGGAAATGGGCCTTGCACGAATACAAGAAGAAAAACTCGTCCGAATACTTACAGATCACAAAATAGCTATTGAGTGGACAATTGTTGAAATCCAAGGCCCATCCATATGCATTGACCGTATCTTGTTAGAAGAGGGATCCAAGCCCATTAGAGAAGCACAACAGAAATTGGATCCTCCATGATGGAACCAACGTCGGGCTGAGGACGTTAAACCAAGCGCTTATTGGGAGGCACCCCAATGTTTTTGAAAAATAAAAGAAAAGAAGAAAAGAAAAATAAAATGAGGTAATAATGATCGATTTTTGTGTCTCGAGGAGATTCCTTTCGTAGGTCATCAAATTGATCAGGTTTATCTCTCTTTGCCATCTGTATTATTTGTTTTTATATTTTTTACTTGTTTTTGACTTTTGTTTGCTATTGTGTTGTTATCTCTTTTATGTGTCTTTAGTTTCGTTTTTGCTCTTTTCTTTTCCTTTCTTTTGTTTAATTTGATTACTCTGTGCTTTGAGCTCATTTGTGCAGCAGCTTGTGGAAACATCCAAACGGAAGTTGAAGTCATTCGCCAAAGGTTTGAAACGTGCATATCTTGGAGAAAAACAAACCCGATCGCATTATCGGTAATATCTCTTCTTTTCTCCTCTTCAATGGATGCCGATATCTTTCTGTCGAACCTTCGTAAATATTTCCCTTCACTTCCTCAAAATGCTGTGTTTAAAATTTATAAAGTACGGATGACTAGACGTTGGGCATTAATGCTCTTAAATGTGCCTGCTGATATCCGATGGCTTATCGAAGCCAAGGTGAGATTGTCCGGTGAGCCGGACCTTAATCTCGCAAAATACATGCCTGGTCTAGGAAAGAGCTACTACGCCAAGAGGCGAAGAGCGAAAAGGTTACAAGTATGTTATAAATGTGCTAGATGGAATTGTAACCAGACTTGTCGTTCATTCGGTTTTGTGTCCAGGAATAGAGAAGATAAACTTTCATTTATTAAGAATGGTTTGAGTAATGAGTCGCTGGATAATGTTTTGTTAACTCTCGAGTCACATTCTTGTGGACTTGTTCAGCGTGAATTGCTTAATCTATGGACACAATTTCGTGATGAATTGCAGTGTTATAGTCAGGGAATCTGACTAAAAACGACCCTGTTTGCCAGTTTATAAGAAAACTGGATGGGAAGCAAATCCCCGACTCATAGAAGGCGTTTCAGCCGTTACTGGACGTAAAACCAGAGGAAGATGTGGCCACAATCACAACTACTTGTATATTTGAATGTGTGTTGTTGTTGTCGAATTTGATTTCTTTCTTGTTTCGTTTGATCTGATTATCAATGTTGTTTTTTGTGTTGTTGTTGTTTGTTGATTTGTTTGTTTTAATTTCAAGTTTTCTTTTTGACAAACCAGATGACTACCCCATGATCTAAGCACACGTGGAAGACAAGTGTGGAGGTTTTGTCAACCTCCGCCGAAAGTATATCTTTACTTTTCATGCTTCACGTGGGAGACAAGTGTGGCGGTTTTGTCAAACCCCATCGAACGTATATCTCTAATTGTCATGCTTCACGTGGGAGACAAGTGTGGCGGTTTTTTCAAACCCCACCGAAAGATTATCTCCATTTTTCATACACACGTGGGCGACAAGTGTGGAGGTTTTGTCAAACCCCACCGAAAGCATATCAATTTTTTCAAATCTTGGGGCGATAAATCTGCATCGAGCAACCCCCACCGAAATTATGTCCCATTGTGTCAAATTTGAGAGTTTTAAGTGTGTATATATCCATTCTGCATATTTTCAAATGTCATTTTATAATCTGTCTTGCACTTGAATCGCATAATACCTAACGTGCATCATTGTCTTACACAAGTTTAGAGCACTTGTAGAAATGGAGAAAACCCCAATTCGGCGATTCCAAAATATCTGCGTATTTTGTGGCTCGCAATTTGGTAAAGATGGAGAATTTACAACAGCAGCTCTTGATCTTGGTAGGACATTAGCTGCGAGGGGTATTCATTTGATTTATGGAGGGGGTAGTCTTGGATTAATGGGGTGTGTGTCGACAGCTGCATCCTTAAGAGGAAGCAAAGTTCTCGGCATTATCCCTAAACCATTAGCTGTACGAGATATCGTAGGCAACACCACGGGGGAAGAGTTACAGGTTTCTAGTATGCATGAGCGTATTGCACATATGGTCATTAAATCTGATGCATTTATATCTTTGCCCGGTGGTTATGGTACATTAGAGGAGATATTTCAAATCACCTCTTGGTCACAGCTAAACATCCATCGAAAACCCATTGGTTTGTTAAATGTCAATAATTTTTTTGATGGTTTGTTGTCTTTTCTTGATCAAGCAGTAGAAAAAAAACTTCATCTCACAGTCAGCGAGGCAAATTCTGGTTACAGCTTCAACTGCAGGGGAGTTAATTGACAAATTTACCCAAAAAAAGGAAAATTTTTCGTCTAATTCGCCTGATTCACAATGGCTCGGATAAATTGGTTTGGAGAAGGCAACAAAAGGCGTCAACTGGATTTAACCCTCCATCTGTAATCTCTATTTGCTGTTTTGCTTCGTTTTTGTTTGCTTTCTTTTTATTGTGTTTATTTGAAGTTTTTCATGTTATTTATTTTGAGATTTTTCAGGTTGTTTCTTTCCTCCCATGTAATATTTTCTAATCTTGGTTTTTAGAGTGGTGGCTTAAAAAGTTTTAAGTCCTCTTGAAATGCATTATGGATCTCTTTAATCTATAATGGCTGAATAAGGAGGCTAACTTCTAAACTTTTTAGACCCATTCTAACTGACTTGTTTTTGTTTACTGGCTTGTTGGACTTTGTTATTTTATGAGTAAGTTTAGTTTTATGTAATTTAAAAGTGTTATGTGTTTTTTGTCTTTATCAGTTTCGATTAAAAAAAATTGTGGAAAAAAGTTGAGAATGGCAGAATATGGGGTTTTCTTTAACCCTTGAAACGCATTCTCTTGACATAAATCTGTAGTTTGTTTATTTCATGTTGTTTGAAGTGTCTTGTATCTTGTTTTGTTCTTTCATAATAAAGGTATATAGGCTGGAAACCTTAAGTCTGCGGGCTACTGGTCCTAAGGATTGTTGAAATATACAATCTTGACTCAGGTGTAACAACGCCACGTACCTCTTTTCTTGCATTTTGTGGGTCGATGATAAGATAATGATTGAATTAAGAATAACTCTTGGAAAATGATAAATGATGCATGGATCTGTGTGCTTGAAATGTCTATTGGTTTTCGCTTTGCTTTTGATTCCTTGCGCAACATTGAGCACTGAGCTATTATCACTGAGTTATTTGTTCACTTAGAGAAAGTTTATGTAATTTAAATGTTTCTTCAGATTTCAATGAATTCTAGAACTTGTTTGATGGTCACTCAAGGTGAAATCCTAGACTGTGCAACATTAGGGAAATGATTTAGGCCATCTTTGAATCGTTTGAGCCTTAAGAGCCAACCTTGACTAAAATTGATCCCTAGTTACCCCTTTGAGCCTCTGTAAACCTTTTTCTTTGTTAACTCACTAAAAGATTTCCTAATCTCAATTGAATTTGTTCCAAACAGTTTATCCCTTACCTATGAGCATGTAAATCATTCGCAATTACATTTTGAGCTATGTTCTGGTTTTGGGAAGTTAGAGGAGGTTGGATTGTGCCATGAGCAATGCAAGTGAGTTTTATTATGTTTGTAAAAAAAAAAAAAAGAGAAAAAAATCTGTACTTATCTTCCACGTACTTAAACATTGAGGACAATGTATTGTTTAAGTGTGGGGGAGTGGAATTGCAGTTAAAAAAAAAAAGAAAAGAAAAAGAAAAAGAGTTCTATACCCTTGGGTGTTCTTAAAAAGAATGAAACAACAAAGTGTGGGGGTGTAGTTTCTTTTGTTTTCTACAAAAAAAAGAAGAAGAAGAGAAGAGAAAAAAAAAAAGAAGATTGAGTGTTCTAAATAACTTTGGGGGAGTAACCCGGTGAATTAAAATAAAGTTGTGTTATAGGGGTGAGCTCTGCATAATCTTGAATGATTTATGTGTTTGTGGGTGATTTGAGCCAAATTATTATCCTTGATCATACCTTCACCCAAGCTAAACGTTACAAGCTTAATAAAGTCCTACTTGATCCTTGGTGTTGTGCATGTCTACATTAGTGGAGAGTGACTTGAAAAGCAGGCCTATGGAGTTCATTTATACACACATCTTCAATATTAAATATGATTCATTTTTAAGCATAAACTCATCCGGGTTACAAGTGATTAGGTGAGAATGGCTCTACACACACACACTTGAGGAATTGAAGTGAAGCGAAACTAATCTTTGAGATAAAATTCTTGATCAAGTGCATTATTTTGAAGTTTTCCTTGGGTTATAATTAAGTACAATCTTTGAGGCCTATTTGCAAGTTGAAGCATTTGTGTGTTTTAATTTTTCTTTGATTCTGTTTCGGTTTAGTTTTGTTTCGTATCATTTTAGTTGCTCGAGGACTAGCAAAGTCTAAGTGTGGGGGAATTTGATAGGTGTCTATTTATGTATTACTTTTATATCAATTCGTCCATGTTTCTTTGCTATATTCCTTGGTATTTTTATGTTTTTGTGTGGTTTTGATGTTTGTAGGAGTTTTGGAGCAACTTGCACAAAAATGGAGTAAAACCCTTCATTTTCACCTCTGCTAGTCAACCATCTTCTCGGATTTAATTGTATTGATATACAATGAACCCGATGACATATTATATACCGTTGGAAAGCTCTCGAAGTCTATTTTCTGGAGAAATTTACGGTTTATAAATCCATTCAGTGTACCAAAAGTTTGTAATCAAAACAGTGTGAGATGTATAGAAATATAATTCCACAAGCACTGTAGCATGTATAATACGGGGTACTGTAGCAAGTCACTGTAGCAGAGTATTTAAACACATTTTAGGGTTTTATTTTCATAACTTGAAGAGGGGAGAACGTGGTGGAGGCTGCAGCTCTGGAATTCTTTCATCTCCTGGAGTTCTTGAAGGAGAAAGGAAGCTTGGAAAGAGGAAGAACTACAATCCAAAGAGAATTACATCAAATTTGCTAAGTTTTTCCCTTCCCTTTCATTTTCTGGAATGTCTCCATGTTGTATTGTATTTACCACGTTCTTAAACATGTGTAACTGAATCTGAATTGGTTGAGGGTGATTTCAAAGCCCCTGATATGGTTTTTGTAAGTTGATTGTGTAAGGAATTGTTATCCAATTCTCTAATTGAAGTTGCTTGTATTCTCCCATATTTAATGCTTATGATTGCTTGCTGATTGTATTTGAGTGGCCAACTGAATATAATCTGGTTGTGATTTATTGCTAGACTAGAAATCTTGATCCGTAATTGTCTTGAATTTCTAATCATTAGTAGCAAAATTGTGATCATAGATTACAATTGGAGAATATAACCTAAGTTAAATAATCCGAGCTTGTGTGTTTATTGCTTAGATCAACCTATCTTTCTTATCATAATGCATCCATTGAATTAAACTCAGAGAGCTTGTTCTAGGTTGTTTAATGGATAGAGATTAAATAAAGAGCTTGTTTTATTTAACAACAAAGTAAGGAAAGATTGGGGTAATAGAGCTTGTTATTATCTACGGTTGATAACTTCAATGCTGTAATTAGATAACAATTCTACAATTAATTCGCAAATCCATATCTTGTGGTAGAGAAGGATCCCTTAACCAGCTTTCTCCCATTGATTTTTCATTCAAATTTACTTTCTGTTTTGTTATTCTTTACTTGCATTCTTATTTCATTTAGTAAATCATTCAACAAAAACCCCCCCTATTTAGTTTATTGTTGCTGGAAATAACAAATTCAATTAGAATCAATCCTCGTGGGAACGATATCTTACTTATCACTTTATTACTTGTGCGACTAGTATACTTGCTAGTTTCAAACGCATCAGGAGCAAATCCAATGATTCTAGCAATGTCTCGACAGGCTCGATCCAAACCAGAATATAGCTGGCTGAGAGTCGCATGGCCCAGTCAAAATCCCTCACTCGATCGAGATCTTGAAGGGCAAGAAATAAACTCAAAGTAGTGGTGTTGGACGCATTGGCAAAGAGCGTCATATCGAGTAAATAGACAATGAAGATGAAAGCATACTAGTCCACCTCCACTGGAGACAAGTTGGATCTTTATCTTCAATATTCGTACAAGGGAGAGTATTGAATGGCCATGTTGCTCTTTACCTTCACCTCATATCCTAAAAGATGTCGAATCAAATTCTATTGATCCCTTGAGTCTGCAATACATGCGTCAATGGGAATGGCCTCCCCACCACATGGAAGACCGGTCAAGGCTGTAATGTCAAAGGCATGATAGTCATCTCATCAACTAGAAGATGGAAAGTGTGGGTCGTGTCCATCCACCTCTCGCACAAAGTAGTTAATGCTCAACGATCAGTGTACTGAAGGGTACGTGGAAGACAAGTGATAAATTTGTAGAAATTGGTGTCAGCAATCCCACTCATAACAGCCTCATTCTCTATCTCTAGAAACCAACTATAGGCTCCAGAAAATGACCCACACATTTTTTTCTCATGGTATTCTTGAAGCAAGAAATTGAAGTCTCTAAATGAATATGTTCCTAGAAAATTTAAAGAAAATAGAAAACCAATGAATGAATAAGAGTACATACCAGACTGATCCTGTGGGAAGCCACGCTGCATACAATAGGCACCTTTTGGTCTTCTGGAAAACCCTTCAATGTCGACTTCCAAACTGGATCAGTCTTGTTTTAGTCAAGGTAGACTGGATGGCCAACTTTTGAAAAAAGAAAGTCAAGACGAAGATGTAAGAGAAAACTGGAAGCAAATCGAATGAAAAATGAAAAGTTATGCACAAATAAAGGCCAGAGAAGACAGAGAGACCTTATAAAGGTCCTTAGCTGCCAGCGACAGTCAAACCGTTGGCCAACTGTTAACTAACCATCATGTGGCTATCAAATAGTCGGCCAGCTGTTAAAGGAAGGCAAGAAAAGAAGGGAAAAGAATAAAAAAGAAAGAAAAAGAGGGAAAGGAAGAAAAGAAGGAAAAAGAAGAAAGAAAGAAAAAGAGGGAAAAGAAGAAAGAAAAAAGAAAAAAGAAAAGGAGAAAGGGGAAAAAAGGGGAAAAAGGGAAAAAGAAAAAAGAAAAGAAAGAGAGAAAAGAGAACTAGAAGAAAAAAGAAAAAGGAAGGAAAAAGAAAAAAGGGGGGGATTCTTCATCGATCCTAAGACACCAACGTAATTAACGAACAAATTGGTAACAAGCCCCTGCCGTAGCAATAGCCTGGCAACTCACAAGGAAACAAGAGTAAAATCAATCGATAAAATCTTCGATCAAAATCACATGGAAGAATTCTTTCAAATACTAGAAAGCACTTTACTGAAGAACACACCGAACAACTTAAAAATTTGAACCGATTTTACACCATCAAGAGATGTTTAAATTTTGTAGGGACGTGTAAGAATGATGAGAACATTCCCAGGGAGCTGAAGAATCAACAACATAATAAGAAACCCATAATGAAAAGCAATGACACACGAAAAGAAGCCAAGAATGAAAAATGTCAAAACACAATGCATTTCCATAGTGGGTTAGAAGGAATTTGGAATAGAAGCGACAACACTTGGGTATGAAACCCATTGAACACCAAATTTGGAGCAAGACCAAAGAACTTGAAGAATACTTAGAAGACGACGTCAAACCCAGCGAAGGCAAATTCTAAAGAAATCATAGAAAGTACGAAGGATGTTTAACCGAAGTCACGAAGAATGAGAAGGACTAAAAACCGTGCAACAGTGCATTATAGATGTTTTCCTAGCAGGACATGCAGTAGGAGGAAACCCTAAGAAGTAGGTTCATTTAAGAGTATTTTAAACCCTCATAATAGGCATAAGCCATAAGAAGAGGCATACTGAAGAGTGCTAAAAACCCCAGGAAGTAGGTGCACTTAAGAGTGTTTTAAGCTCTTAGAATAGGCACAAGCCCTTAAAAGTAGGTGCACTAAAGATTGTTAGAAACCCTAAGAAGTAGGTACACTTAAAAGGGTTTAAAGCCCTTATAATAGTGCACTAAAGAGTGCTACCAAACTTTAAGAAGTAGGTGCACTGAAGAGTGATAGAAACCTTAAGAAATAGGTGCACTAAAGAGTGTCAAGAATCTTAAGAAGTAGGTGCACTTAAAAGTGTTTTATCATAGAAGTAGGTACACTTAAAAGGGTTTAAAGCCCTTATAATAGTGCACTAAAGAGTGCTACCAAACTTTAAGAAGTAGGTGCACTGAAGAGTGATAGAAACCTTAAGAAGTAGGTGCACTAAAGAGTGTTAAGAATCTTAAGAAGTAGGTGCACTTAAAAGTGTTTTATCATAGCATCATAAGAATGCTTTGTAGCCCTTGAATGGGCACATTAGCCCTTGAATGGGCACATTAGCCCTTGAACGGGCACAACTGCCCTTAGATGGGCATAGTAATCCTCAGGTGGGCACATCCGCCCATAGATGGGCACATCTACTATTATAATGGGCGCTCACCTTTTTGTAAGAATAGAAGAAGAGAGAGATGATGATGAGAAATACTAATAGAATAAGAATGATGACAAAGATGTCAAGAGGAAAGAAAGAAAGGCAAAGTAAGAGTACTTTGTCAACTTTTATGTCTCACAAACATGTCTAAAGTAGGAGTAAGCTGTAGAAACTAAGTTTTTGAGGCTCGATGAAGGAATGAAGATGAATGTCGAGTAAGGAAAATTACCAAAATGCCTTTAGGGACCAAGAAGGAAAGGTGAGAAGGAATTGATAAAATGTCTTGAAAACTGATGTGTGACTTCAAAAAATCATGAAAGTTGATCTAGGAGGAATCTAATGGTGACTCATATACCGTTGCGAAGCTACGGATGTCTAATTTTCATAGAAATTTACGAATCGTAAATCATAGTTGAATTCGAAAAGTTATCTATGATCCAATAGGCAAAGATCTGAAGGGACTATATTCAAGGATAGCAAAATAGGAAGGGCCTGAAGAGATGATGGTCATTTAGTTGTGAGACAGTTGCCCAATTAAAGATGGCTGCCTGGCCGTTCATGGAATATTTTAAAAAAATTCATTATGAACCTTCCCTTTTTGATTTTTTTCTTCCTTTTTTAGCTTCACCCCTCCTTTACATAAACAACCCCCTTCTCACTTTGCTAATGCTCTTCTTTCTCTTAAAGACACGCTAAAAAATTCAAGAAATCTTTTCTAGTTAAAATTTGGAGGTTTTCTATTGCTCTGAATCTGGAACGGGTATGTCTTGAGAGGTTTGATATGGAATATGCATGAATATGTATAAATATGCAATTAGAGGTTTGATAAACATTGAATAGACTCACATGTAGTGGTGAGGAATTCCTTATTTATCCAATCTCAAATTGATTGCTTATTAGATGTATGATTGGTATGAATATGCTTTTATTATTGGATACTTGATTTATGTGAATTTTATATTTTGAAGTGATTCTAACTAGAATTACTTTATATTATTATTGAAGAATAATGGATGTAATCCTCATTCTCATCCCTCATGTTTGAAAGGAAATGTAACTCTGTTCTCTTCCCTCGTTCTTTGCATGAATATAGAACTACTACAAATGAATTCACCTTACATGTCTTAAAGAAGATAAAATGAACAATGTATGTATAAAACAAACAACATTAAGTGGACTAAGTAATGACATAAGATGTGATTATTTATTATTTCGTAGTGGAGGCTGGATCTTGATCTGGGCAGGTCCAAAGACTTGTACCTAACTTCCTGAACCTATCTCTAAAGGGATAAGGATAGTTTAGGTCCTTAAGCAAGGTATAAGATTTCCCCCATTCATTCCCATCCAAATGTGCCCATGGCTCGTTTGTGTTCCGTTAAGCCTTGAAAGAGACCTTGATATAGTGTCATGGTTGCAAGTGCTCTAGTGGGATGAAATCCTTGTTCACATTTCCACTTTAAGGAAGGAATTTCCCATAAAGAAGGCATCTTTGTTGAAGAAGGCATCCACCTTAAAGAATGAATCTCCCTCGAAGAAAGCATCATCCTCATAAAAGGCATCCATCTTGAAGAAATAACCTCTCTTAAAAAAGGATATCTACCATGAAGAAGGCGTCCACCTTGAATAAGACTTCTCGTTCGAAGAAAGAAGTTCACCATGAAGAAGGAATTTGAAGTATACCCTAAAAAAGGGATTTTGGGAGAAAAGATTTGATACTCACCTTGAAAAAGGAAATCTGCCTTGAAGAGGGAAGGTCACCTTGAAGAAAGCATTTGAAAAAGAAAAAGTTTCATATCAGATAGCTAAAGGACCAAAAAGGTAAGAGAATAGAGAGGAAGAAGAGGGAAAAAGAAAGAAAGAAAGAAGAGAAAGAAGAAAAAAGAGAGAAAGAGAAAAGAGGAGGGAAGAAGAAAAGAATAGGGAGAAAAAGAAAAGAAAAAGAATGGAAAGAGGAGGAAAAGGAAAAAGGAAAAATGTACATCGACCTTAAGACACTGAAAGAATTTTTGAAATACACTAGTGAGAAGCACTCGGCCATGGCAATAGCTTAGCAAGTCATAAGGAATGGAGAGTAATATCAGTCGATAGAATCCTTTGACCAATTCACATGGAAGAATTTCTCCAGATACTAGAAAATAGTTTGTTGAAAAATACATGGAATAAGGTAGAACTTTGAGTTAATTTGAAACCATCAAGAGATGTTTGATATTTTGCAGGAACTTGCAAAGACGATAGAAGAATCCCCAATGAGTCTGAGAATCAACAACATGATAAGAATTCCCCAGTGAAGGGTCCTATGAATGCAAAATCTAAAATGATCAAGAAAAAAAAAATGGCCAAGCATAGCAAATCCATAATTTTTCCTGGGTGGACTAGAGGAAATCAAGAAAAAGAAGAATGCTCGAAAGAGGTGCATGAAACCCGATGAATACAAAGTTTGTAGAGATCAAAAAATAATGAACAGTACTTACCTAAAAGTATCAAGAATGAAAAGGTCTAAAAATCACAAAGCAGTGCTTGATAGATGTTTTTCCAATAGGCATGCATTATAAGGAAGCCATAAGAAGTAAGTGCACTTAAGAGTGTTTTAAGCCCCTAGAATAGGCACAAGCTCTAAAAGGAGGCGCACTGATGAGTGACCCTACGAAGTAGGTGCACTTAAGAGTCTTTTAAGCCTTTAAGATAAGCATAACCCTAAGAAGAGGCGTACTGAAGAGTGTTGAAAACTATAGCAAGTAGGTGCACTTAAAAGTGTTTAAAGCCCTTAGAATAGGTGCAGTAAAGAGTGTTAACAACCCCAGGAAGTAGGTGCACCAAAGATTGCTAGAAACCTTAAGAAGTAGGTGCACTGAGGAGTGTTTTCTCATGGCATCATAAAGATACTTTCTAGCCCTTAAATAGACACCTCAACCCTTGAGTAGGCATACTAGCTCTTCAACGGGCACATTAGCCCTATGAATGGGCACATTGGCCCTCAACTGGGCATATTGGCAAAGCCAGCTATCAATATTTTTATCTCACAAGCTTCTCCAAAGTAGGGGCAAGCTATAAGCATTGGATTTTTTAGTCTCGATGATGAAGTGAAGATGAATGTTGAGCATTGGAAATGATCAAAATGCCCTTGGAAGCAAAAGGAAGAAAGGTGAGAAGAAACCCACCAATAGCCCTAAAAACTGATACATGACTTCAAAAAATCTCGAAAATTAATTCAGGAAGAATCTGATGATAAGTCATATACCATTGCAAAGTTACGAATATCTAGTTTTCATAGAATTTTATATATTGCAAATTGGAGTTGAACTTGAAGAGTTACGTGGAATCTAACTACTAAAGATCAAAAGGCACTACATTAAAAAAGAAAAAGCAAAGCTGAGGGATCTGGAGGGCAACAACCAGCTGGCTATCAAAGTTATGACTGATTATTAGCTAGCCAATTTGCTGTCAAGGTGTTAGTCGTCAATCTGCCAAGAACTGGTTGGCTATTGTCCTATTAGAAATGGAAAATTTGCTACCAACCTTCATTTTTTGTTTCTTTGCTTCCTTTTTTAATTTGACCCCTCTCCTATATAATTAGCCCTCCTCCTTACTTCCAATACAGATCCGGAAATCCTCTTTGTCTCCCTTTAGGACACACTTGTGAGAGTTCAAAGGAGTCTTTTCTAGTCTATTTTTTTTTTTGGCATCTAATATTGCTCTAAACCTAGAAGGGTATGTCCTAACAATTCTCTCTTCTCCCTCCTCTTTTCTAATTTATTATTCTTTCTTAGAATTAAGCATGATTAGGTTTGTTTATAAATAGAATTAGTATGTTTAGGATTTATTTTTATGCTTAGGAGCATGTTTAAAGGTTATTATGAATTGTTATAACCACCCTTGTTTATTTTACGAGATGGGTAAGCGTGTCGAGGTAAGTCTGCTTTTATTTCTTTATTAGAATTATGTCTAGGGGTTTTTTTCTTTGCAAATGCTTAGGAGCTCCTATCTAGAATCATGCTTAGGAACACATAATTAGAATCATGCTAGGAGAACTTATGATAGCTTTGGATTATGCTAGGAAATATCATATAATAGGTGTGAATTACCTTAATTGCCATCGAATGCTTTGGTTGAGCTAGAATAGTTTTGTTTGATTTTGATTGATTGAATTAGGTTAGAAATTCCATGTTTATGTTAGAAATGCTATGATCTATTATAAATGGATACAAATTCTTCTAGAATAGAAATAGGCAGAATTACCATGATAGAATTATCAAATCTAGGTCGAAGTGCTATAAATCTAGATTATGATTTGCATTTTGATTAATTGATATAAATGAATGTATGAATATACTATGATTAGAAACATGATTAGGATAATGCCATGAAGGGATGGTGGACTCACATTGATGATAAAGAACCATTACTTATAATGAATGAATGTATGAGTATATGATTGAAAAGGCCTAGTAGACATTGAATAGACTCGCATATGGTTTAGAGCAATTCATTATCTTTTAAGTCTCGAATTGATTATTTATATTTGATATTTGAATATATGATTTATGTGAATGAATGAATGCTACATAAGAAGTACTAAGGTAGAATTTACTTTACTATTAAGGAGCAATCAATGTAATCCTCTTCCCTTTCCGCCACATTTGAAAGAAACTTAATCTATTCTCCTCTCTCTTTCTTTGTATGAATATACAATTGCCATGAATGGAATCATCCTATTTGCCTAAAAAAGATAAAATGAACAATTTGTGCATAAAAGGAATAACCCTAAGTGGGCTGTATAACAACATGAATTATTCTTATTTGGTGTACATTAGTGGAGGCCGGATTTTGATCCGGGCGAGGCGAATGGCTCTTACCTAACTTCCTAAACCCATCTTTGAAGATATGAGGGTAGTTTAGGTCCTAAAGCGAGATTAGATTGTCTCTATCCATTTCTAATTTAAGAATTGGGTGATGACTCTATTTTTCATAACGTGCCCATGGCTCGTTTATGTTCCCTCAAGTCTCAAAAGAGGCTTTGAGATAGTGTTGTTGTCGCAAACGCTCTGGCGGGATGAAAACCTATCTCATAGGATGATGGCAATCCGATCCCTAGCTTCGGGACCTAAACTACCCTCATCCCTTCAGATATCAGTTTAGGAAGTTAGGTGCGATCCTTTGGCCCACCTCGATATAAATCTAACTTCGACTAGGAAATACCAAATAAACATAGCTAACCTTTGTTATACAGTCCACTTAAGTTATTCCTTTTATGCACACATTTTCAATTTTATCTTCTTTAAGACGTGAGGTATATTCCGCCGATAACAATTGTATATTCATACATAGAATGAGGTTAGGGGAAAAGAGCTACATTTCCTTGCAAACATGGGGGAATTACATTGCGCTTCAACAATAAAGTAAATTCTATTTCTAACGCTTCAAATATAGCATTCATATAAATCAAGTATTAATAATGAAAAGCATATTCATGCATATTAAATATTCAATATAATCAAATCAATTCGAGACTCATTAAATAAGGAAATCCTCACCATCATTTATGAGTCAGTCTATTTAATGTTTATGAAGCTTTTACATGCATATTCATATATACATTCATTCATTTTAGTGATGGTCCCTTACCATCAATGTGAGTTCACCACCACTTCATGGCATCATACAATCATAATTTATCATTTATATTTCTAATCATGGTAATTAACAAAAATAAAATCAATCAATCAATTGAAATTCAATACTAAGTCATAATTAAAATCATGGCACTTCTACCTAGATTTGATAATTCTACCTATTGCTATTCTCGTATAATTCATAATAATTTATAATGTGATGGCATTCCTAGCCTAAGCATGGCAATTACAGCCTAATTCAATAAAGTAATATCAAACATTCCTATTGTAGCCCAATCATGGTAATCATGTCTAATTCAATCAATCAAAGTAATCATGAAAATTTCAACCAATCATGACAATGCTTGCCTATTCAATGTTATTTTCTAGCATTATTAAAAAATAAGTTTGGCTTATTATCTGATTCTAATTGTGCTCTTAAGCACAAAACATGTGCTCTTAAATGTGATTATAAACATTCGCAAAGAAAATAAAATCCTAGCATGATTGTAAATAAAGAAACGAAAGCAGACTTACCTCGACATTTTTATCCATCTCGCAAAACAAACAAGGACTAGAATGATTCATAATAATCCTAAATGCTTTTAAGCATCAAAATAAATCCTAAATGTGCTTATTCTAAGCGTAAAAAAAAAAAAAAAGAAAAAAAACCTAAACATGCTTAGTTCTAAGCACAAAAATAAATAAATAAGAAATATAGTGAGAGAAGAGAGAACTACTCTCAAGACGTACTCGTTCTGGTTTTAGAGCAATAGAATGCCTCAAAACACTTTAAAGTAGAAAAGACTCCTTGAGATCTCAAGTGTGTCTCCAAGGGGGAGAAGAAAAGATTTCAGTATCTTGAAAAGCAAGGAAGAGAGGGGTTTATATAGTGAAGGGCTGAGGTTGAAAAAGGAAGGAAGAAAAAAATGGTAGGTTGGAGTAAAAATTTTCAAAAAATGAGGGAAGACAGCCGACTGGCTATGGGAGGACCGTTGACCGGTAGTGGGACAGCCGACCAGTTGTGGGTGGTGGTTGTGGTCCACCGAACCCCTTGGTTTTGCATTTTCTCATTGTAGTCCCTTCTAACCTTCATCTGTTTTGATCACATGTAACTTTTCAAGTTTAAATCTAGTTTGTAATCTATAAAATTATGTGAAAACTAGACATCCGTATCTTCGCAATAGTATATGACTCATCATTAGATTCTTTCTAGGTCAATTTCTGTGATTTTTCAAAATCATATGTTGGTTTTTAAAGCTTTTGATTGATTTTTCCTCAACTCTCTTCTTTTTTTCTTCCAAAGGCATTTTCATTATTTCTTTTACTCATTGCATATCATCGAGCCTAAAAAATCTAGTGTCTACAGCTTGCCCCCTACTTTGGAGAAGTTTGTGAGATACAAAAAATCAACAAAGTACTCTTGCTTTGTCTTCTTGATTCTCATCTAACCATCTTCACCTTCTTCTACATTCCGTCAAACTTCTTCAACATCTCTCCTCCTCAATCCTATAAAGATTGGTGTGCCCACTTAAGGGTTGGTGTGCCTACTCAAGGGCTAATGTGCCTACTTAAGGGCTAGTGTGCATTCTTCTAATACATAAAATGCAATTTTCTAATGTGAACAAATGTATCTTTCTAATGCATAAAATGCTCTCTGCTAAGGCAAACAAATATATCATTCTAATGCATAAAATGTACTATTCCAGTGTAGACAAATGCATCCTTCTAATGCATAAAATGCATCCTTATGATGCACGATGTGCACTCTTCTAATGCAGACAAATGCATTATTCTAATGCATTGAGTGGATCTTTATGGTGCATGATGTGCACTCTTCTAGTGCAAACAAATGCATTCTTCCAATGCATGAACTACAACCTTATAGTGCAAAGATGAAACACTCTTCATTGCATCTACTTCCTAGCGTTTGTTAGCACTCTTCAGTGCACCTATTCTAAAGGCTTTAAACACTCTTAAGTAAACTTACTTCCTGGTTTTTAAACACTCTTTGACATGCACCTCTTCTTAGGTCTTGTGCCTATTCCAAGGGCTTAAAATACTCTTAAGTGAACATACTTCTTATGGTTTCTAAACTCTCTTTGGCGTGCCACTTCTTAGGGCTTATGCCTAATCTAAAGGCTTAAAATACTCATAAGTGCACTACTTCTTAAGGTTTTTAAACACTCTTCGGTGTGCCTCTTTTTAGGGCTTGTACCTATTTTAAGGGCTTAAAACACTTTTAAGTGCACCTACTTCCTAGGGTTTCTTCTAATGCATGCCTATTAAGAAAACATCTATCATGCACTACCTTGTACTGTTTAGACCTTTCATTCTTCATGCCTTCGGCTGAGTATTCTTCATTCTTCTTTGATCTTTTTAGACTTCGCATTCGTTGGGTTTCATGCCCTTTTTCTAAGAATTCTTGTTTCTATTATTTATTTCTTCTAGTCCACAAAAAAAAAATTCTTGCTTCGTTATACTTTAGACTTTTCATTCCTCGTGCCTTTAAAAAAGCATTTTTCGTTCTTGATTTCTTCAGATTTGCATTCACAGAAACCCTTCGCTAGGGGAGTTGATACAATGTTGTTTATTCTTGGACTCACTAGGGACCTTTCCATTGTCCCTGCAAATTCCTGCAAAATATCAAAAATCTCTTGATGAAAAAAGTAATTCAGACTTTACCTCGTTCGGTATGTTCCTCAGCAAACTACTTTCTAGTCTCTAGAGGAATTCTTCCATGTGATTTCTATCAAAGATTCCATCAATTGATGCTACTAAACTATTCTTGTGAGTTGTTAAGCTATTGCCTTGGCCTAGTGCTTGTCACCGATGTGTTCAAAAATTCTTTTGGTGTTTTAAGGCCGATGTAGAGTTTTTTCCTCTCTTTTTTGGACTTCTCTCTCTCTCTCTCTCTTCTCTCTATTTTCTATTTTCTTTTTTCTTTTTTCCTCTCTTTCTTCTCTTTCTTTTCTTTGGCCTCTTACCCCTTTACCCTTCCAACTATTTGACTATGAATCTTCTTTTCTTTTCAAATCCTTTCTTCAAGGCGACCTTCCTTCTTCACGATAGATTTTCTTCTTCAAGGTGAACATCAAATTTCTTCTTCAAAATCCCTTCTTTAGGGTAGATTTCAAATTCCTTCTTCAAAGGAGATGCATTCTTAATGGTAGATGCCCTTTTCAAGGGAGATTCCTTTTTTAAGGTGGATTCTTCTTTAAGGCAAATCTTCGAATCATTTCGCTTGAATTGAATCTCCTTGAGATTGAACTACCTTATCTAAGTAATCTATATATCTAGGTCTACTTGAGAATAAATTGCTTGATGCAGACGGCTCGCACATTGTGTTGCTTCAATTCCACTAGGTATTAGGCCTTATTCATTTGTTACTACCCCTAGTATTTCATACTACATTGTGATTTCTACAAAACTCAGTCACTTCAGAAGTATGGTCCATTTTGGATCGTGCTTCTTGCAAGAAAATGTTTTATCTTTCATGTATGCATGATGTCTATCTTAATGATCTTTCCTAACTATTGGACTTGATGGGTCGACAGCAAATCGAGTGTTTAGAGCGAGAGGTTGAGCGTCTTCAGGCTTAGGTTGCTGCTTTGTCTGTCGATGATAGTGATGAGTGAGGACTGTCACTATCAATTTACTCTTTCGTGTTGATTTATGTTCGTACTGTTCATTTACCTTCCATGTATGAACTTCTATGTTTCAACTTTTCATGATGTATAGTCAAAGCAATCGATTGTATGAGCAAACTTCAAAGACTCAATAAAAATTTTTCTATCCTAAGTTTTGTATACTGTTTCTTAAAATGTGCATATTTTGATCAATTTACATACAAATTTATCTACAACATAATTTATTAAATTATGAACAAAATTATAAAATCCAAAAATTATGCTCTCAAAATTGCTTATCAGTATGCGAATCTGAAGCAAAAAATGCACTAAAGGAAGCGTTAGAGGGCCTTTTCCCTTGACCACCATTGGCTAGCTGTCCTAACATCATCAACCGGTAGTCCTTCAATTGCCTGTCGGTGGTCCTTCATTCTCTTACCTTTTTATGTCTTCGTCTTGCATTATTTATGCACTGCTCCTCTACACTTCTTGTCACTACTTTCAACACTTTCTCCCTTGTTTATGTAGTTTTGTTTCATGTTTTTTGACACCTCTTTGCGCTTTTCAACATGTTTAAGGTCTTTTGCAATACCTTCCAACCTCTCTTGAGGCTACTAAAGGACGATGACTGGAAATGGCTCGAATGTAGCGATCTTTACGATTTGAAATTCATTCGACATGTGAAGCTCGACATTCCTTTTCTCAAGAATTGCACAACCTTTTGGGATTCTCACGACAATGTCTTTTGCTTCCATGGGCAAGTACTTTGCCCTTTGTATGAGGAATTATCTGCCATAATCAGTTGTCATTCATCTAGTTCTAAGAGCATTATTTTGCTCATTATTGAGACACCATCGATAACATTGTCCTCCACAATGAGCAAAATAATGCTAGTTTCTTCAACTTTTCACTTTCTACAATGGATATTCACACCAGAGGTGGCAGAATAACATTGTCCTCCATAATGCTTCTACTTAAGATGATGGATAGGACCTTGTCTGGTTAGCTTCGCCTTCTTCAAATTTAGCCTTTTTGCACAATTTCTACTAGTTCACCAAACGACCTTGGTAACCCATATCTTGTGACCATCATTCCTCAAATAAGGCCCGATTTCATAATAGTTCCCTTGATTTTAGTTGAAACATTGATGGGACTTGATCGTGTCAAGATTAATCTGAGTCAGAGATTCTGTTGTAGTCTTATACTTCTTTAGGTGCTTTTCTTTCTATCTTTATTTTTGCCTAAGTCGTCCTTCTAGGTTTTCAAAATAGCAGGTTTATTTTTGTCTTCTTTTCTTCTTTTTCTTTTTCATGCTTTAATTTTTGTCTAAGCCGCCCTTTTAAGTTTTTGACTTAGCAAGCTTGCCCTAATTCTTGTCTAAGCTACCCTTTTCGGTTTTCAACTTAGTAGACTTTTTCTCTATTCTTTTTTATTCATGCTCTAATTTTTGCCTAAGCAACCCTTTCAGGTCTTCGACATAGCAAGCTTGCCCTAATTTTTTACTGAGCTACCTTTTCAAGTTTTTGACTTAGCGAGCTTGCCCTGATTTTTGCCTGAGTCACCCTTTTCAGTTTTCAACTTAGCATGTTTTTTCTCTATTCTTTTTTATTCATGCTCTAATTTTTGCCTAAGCAACCCTTTTAGGTTTTTGACTTAGCAAGCTCGTCCTAATTTTTTACTGAGCTGCCCTTTCAAGTTTTTGACTTAGCGAGCTTTCACTAATTTTTGCCTGAGTCACTGTTTTTAGTTTTCAACTTAGTAGGCTTTTTCTCTATTCTTTTTTATTCATGCTCTAATTTTCGCCCAAGGAACCCTTTTAGGTTTTTGACTTAACAAGGTTGCCCTAATTTTTTACTGAGCTGTCATTTTTGGGTTTTCATCTCAGTAGCCTTTTTCTTTATTCCTTTTCTTTTTTTTCTTTCTTTTTCTGTCCTAACTTTTGCCTACGCCTCCCTTTTGGGTTTTGAACTTAGCAGGCTTGCCTTAATTTTTTCCTAAGCCTCCTTTCTAAGTTTTTTACTTAGTAGGCTTTTTATTATTTTCTTATTTTCTTTTAAGATTTGGTTACAAGAGAGGCTGTCTATTCTAGCATCGCCTAAGGGGGATATTTTTCGCTATAGCCCTTGACTTCATACAAAGAGGAGACTTGAGAGGCATTCATCTTGGATTGACTGGCTTCGAGACATTCTACACACTTAGATCCGTTGGCACTGTCCATGGTAAAGGCTGGAGCATGTAATAGTCAATGCCTATATTGCATGTGTGCCTTTGGCAGTTTCACCCATAGTTCTTTCTATGATCCTGCTAGACTATGTTAGCAGTATGGACTTAAACAGAGGATCATGGATTCACCGACTGTATTCAGACCTATAGATTGTTTGCTCATTATCTAGAGCATATGAGGGATTCTTTGCCACATCAGACCATTAAGAGGATTTTGTTCTATGATCCTAACTTTGAGACAGATGATTGATACAATGATTGGGTGACCTTTTAGGCTTCCATTTCTGATCCTGCTATTCGAGCTAGATAATGCTGTGAGCGATACGATGAACCTATTCATAGTCCAGTGAAGAGACAGAGACGACATTAATAGTTTCAATGTTAGCTTACATCTTGATGTTTTCCTTTTGCTATAATGCAAAATTATGAGATATTTCAAAGGCATATTTGTTTCCAAACAATTTCATTTCATTAATAAAAGTACAATCGTTTGTTCTTCGAACAAGATGTGCACAATGGGACAACTCTTGCATATCAGCCATTTCTGGTTTTTTGACTAATTATTTTTCCTTTCATATTCTTTTCTTTATTATAACTTTCATACATAGTATCCCTTTAGCCTGTCCATGTTGATAGGCTCAGTGAACTCATTCGCTTCCATGTCTGATAAGATGACGGCTCTGTCGGACATAACTTTCATCACAATGAATCATGAATGGGCCCTCCTAGTTGGGTTTAAACTTCCTTCTTGGATCAAACACTACTGGCCTTGCTTGTTTAAGAACCAATTCCCCTTCTTTGAATTCTCTCACCTTTATTCTCTTATTAAAAGCTCGAGCAATCTGCTTTTGGTACAATTGTAAGTGATATCTGGCCTTCATTCTGTTCTCATCAATCAAGGCCAACTATGAATATCTTTTTAAATCCACTCCCCTTCAAGAATTTTTGCTTCTCTCAAAACCCTCTTTGATTTTATTTCTATCTTAATTGGTAGGACCACTTCGGAACCATAGATTAACGAGAAGGTCATCATGCCCGTTGAACTTCTAGGTGTCATTCTATAACCCCATAACATAAACAATAGATTCTCAGCCAAACATTTGTATGTCTACGCTGTCTTGCCTAACATCTTCTTGATGTTCTTATTGGCCTCTTCTAGTGTTCCAATTGCTTGTGGCCTGTATAGAGATGACTTATGGTGTTCAATCCCATGGTTCTCAAACAAGGTTTAGTCTCAACCTAGAAATGAGCCTGATTGTTAGTCACGACATGATATGGTACTATTTCTGATGAACTTTGCCATCTATTTTGCCCTCTGTTTACTACAGGACTCAACTTCTATCCACTTGATGAAGTAGTCAATCGCTACCACTACATATCAATGCCCATTAGATGTAGACGACCTTATTTTGCTTATAATGTCAATGCCCTATGCAGCAAAAGGCCATAGTTTTGTTAGTCCTTGTGGCTCCAAGGATGGTTGCTGAATTAAATTTCCATTAATTTGGCATTGGCGAGACCTTTTCACAAATTAGACATAATCCGTGTCCACGGTTGGCCAATAAAATCATTGTCTCACTGTCTTCTTTGCAAGCATGTGTGGCATACCTACACTACTATGGATTTCTTTTATAAGCCTTCTAGCTTCTTTCTCATTGACACATCTTAATTGCATCCCTTTTGGCGTTTTGTTGTACATCACTCCTTGACAGCAAGTAAATTGTTAGGCCAACCTTTGTAGTACAACCTTGTCTTTATAATCGGCCTCATCTGGCAGAATTCTATCTTTTAAGTATCTCTTTAGATCATAAAACCATGGCTTCTCATTCACTTCGACTTCCATTGCATAAGGTTCCACATAACAAGGACCCCATGCTTGTGGCATCGCTATTGGCCTCACTAATAGCTCTTGAGTACTCACCCAAACTGATGCCAAAGAAGCTAGAGCGTCGACTATTTGATTCTTATTTCTAAAAAGATGGATGAAGGTACACTACTTGAACATTCTAATTAACCTTATAATGTGCTCCAAATACGGCTTTAACCTTCCTTCCCTTAGATCCCAATCTTTGTTGACTTAAGGGATGACTAACTTCAAATATCCCAACACTACTATTTCCAAGATGCCTATCGTAATCATGATTTCTAACCCAAAGGCATATGCTTCATACTAAAACATGTTGTTGGTGACTTTGAACTCCAACTTCTTAGTAAAAGGGATGACTTCCCTAGTCAGTGAGGCTAGAATAATTCCTACCCTAGCACCATCTCTGACGACAACTCCATCAAAGAACATCCTTCATCCCATTATTGAGATTACCCCTAGATGTTCATTAGGGAAATCCAACTCTCGTGGTTCAGCATCGTCGATCGGATTCATGGCCAAGAATTTTATAGCTATTCTTCCTTTCATCACTTTCTTGGTAATGTATTCAATGTTGAATTCGGACAATTGGACTAGCCATCTTGCTAACTTTTCTACCAATTATGGTGCTTCATAAAGATACTTCATCAAGTCTTCCTTCGAAATACCTTAATCTCATAAGGCTAAAAATAATGTCTCAACTCTTTCGAGGGCCACAACATGGCTAAGCATGTCTTTTCCACATCACTGTACTTCCTGTCATATGGCAACAACTTCTTGCTAAGATAGTGAATAGCATGTTCCACATCGTTCTCATCTTCTTATGCTGGCATAGCACTAATGGCCTCCTTTTCAAGGGCCAAATAGAGAATCAGACTCTTGCTAGGCTTTGGCGGTCTCAAGACAGGTGGATTATGTATATACTTCTTAATCTTCTCAAATGCCTCTTGGCACTGATCACTGCACATCAATTGGCTGATCCTTCTTTAGGAGCCTGAAAATCAACACAAACTGTCATCAATTTGACAAAAAATCTTTTGATGTATTGGATCATCCCAAGAAACCCTTAAACTTCCTTTTCGATCTTCGGCGATGGCATTTGAGTAATAGCCTTGACTTTGTTAGGATCTACCTTTATCCCTTTCTACCAACCACGAATCCTAATAGTTTCCTTAAAGTGACTCTAAAAACACACTTCTTCGGATTCAATAATAGCTTGTACTTTATCACCCTTTTTAGGAATCTGTCTAATAATACTTCAAGGTAACCATATTGAGTTTGGATTTCACCACGATATCATCTACATAGACTTCTATCTCCTTATGCATCATGTCATGGAATAGCATTATCGCCATTCATTGGTAAGTTGCCCCTGCATTCTTTAATCTTAAAAACATTATCTTATAACAGTAGGTTCCCTACTCCATAATAAAGGTTGTTTTCATCTTGTCTTATTCCCATACTTATCTGGCTGTAACTAGAAAACCCATCTATAAAAGAGAACAACACATTGGCAATGGTGTTGTCCATTTATACATCAATGTGAGGTAAAGAAAAATCATCCTTTGGTGAGGCTTTATTCAAGTATTGGTAGTCAACACACATTCAGACCCTTCCATCCTTATTTGGCATTAGCACGATGTTGGCTACTCATTTCGGATACTTCACCACATCTAGAAACTTGGCTTTGATCTGCTTGGAGACTTCTTCCTTAATTTTTTGAGCCCATTTTAGTCTCAACCTCCTTAACTTCTGGTTGACTGACTTTATAAGTGGGTACATCGAGATTATATGCTCAACGATGCTTCTATCAATGTCAGGCATATCATCATGGGACCAAGTGAAGACTTCTTCATCTTTCTTTAGTAATTTTTCAAATCTCTCTCTCTCTTCATAAGTTGTATCAAGTGCACTGCTTATGTTCTTTGGTTTTTCAATTGTACCAAGATTAATGTCATGAGTTTGAATGGCATCAATAACAAATATGCTAGTGAAATGCAAATTATCATGCACAATGCCATTAAGATATACATCAAACAAGTAAGCAAAATTAATTTTCATTGCACTAAACTTTGAAACATAAACAATATCCTCTTCTTCTAAGAGGTTTGAAGCAGATACATCCTCATAGAAAATGCATTTAAATCCCTCTTCAATTAAGGCAACAAGGTCGACAGATGGGTCTATTGGCAGCTCCAGAAGCTTCTCTTCCTTGATCTTCATATTTTCTATTTGTTTGGTCAAGTCATACCTCTTAGAGATTCCAACTTAAGGATATCATTGAAAATTTTAAATTCGAGCCTCAACATTCCATTGTAAACCCATAGTTTGGCAAGTCCCATATACTTTGTATCTTGGGCTTTGACAAACTTGATGAACTCCCCCTATTGAGCTTAAAGTCTTCCTCTTCATTGAACATATAGCATAACCTTCTTCTAACCTTTGAAATCTATAAGGGATGAGTTCCTAGCAAGTACCCTTGTTTCTTCATTATTACAGTGATAATCAGATTGATCTCATTGATCATGGCTATATGGAAGCCTCCCATGTAAGGTATCTCTCCAACCTTCACACTTAAAGTAGCAAGTGCAATGATTGAGGCAACATGAATGGTCACAATTTGCCCATCCACATTGAATCGAATCTTCTGATGAAAAGTGGAAGGAAATGGTTACAACTTCAATAGGCCCAGCTTCATTAACGACTTGAAAATCCCAATGGCACTCCTTTTGGAGTCATCATAAACCCCAATCACCATCTCACAAGGCTCAAGTTCATCTTCACTAACCCCATACTTATGCAACACTTTTATAGGCAATATGTTAGTAGCGGACCCATCATCCAGCATAACACAAGCAGACGTCTTCCCACCGATCTCTATAGTGATGAACAAAGGCTTATTGTGGTTCCTTCCTTCAAAGGGTAAGTCATCGTTAGTGAAGGTGATTAGACCTCTCTCATTTGTCACCTTGGGTTCTCTTTCACTCATGGCAGTCAATATCTCATTAAGAGTGCTAGCCATTGATATCTCCACATTTGCCAAAGCCTTTGCCATAGCTTCTCTATGCTTTTGAGATGAAATCAACAAGTCTCAAATGTTGGCATTTGCCTGAGTCTTTTTCAACTACTTGATCACTTGATCTTTCTCTTCTCAATTAGTTTTTCCTTCTCCTTCTCGTGGTAAAACCTACCACTCTTTATTACTCCTTGCACATTCCCACTCTTCCCTTTAAGTGTTCCTTCCTCATTTCTCACTTATATTTCTTCTTCGTCACTATTAAAGTTAGCACAAAAGTTGGCAAGGGCCTTGACTTTAGGAATGTCATCCCAAATACTCATGACTCTCACCTCCTTATACCTTCTAGGTAAATTCTCTCTCTTCATAAGACTCTCAACTTGCTTCCATTTCCTAGCTTTCCTACCCTTATTCACCTTAAGTCTTATAGGTGATGGGTCTCTTTTGGCCCCCCTCCTAGTCGTTCACTTCTTAGCAAAGGCACTCATAGATGTTGACTTCTTCTTCTTGGATGCTTCTTCGTCTTCAACCTCAACTTGATATTCTTTCCCTTCTTCATCCTTATTAGCACTAAGGCACACAAATTCAGGCTCTAAGTTTTACTTGACCCCTTTTATAGCAATGTTGGTCCATCCACCTTTCTTGGTAAAAATATGGGTTGCCAAAGAAATGGGATCTTCTTCCACCCTTTCAATGATCTCTTTAGGCTTATCTTCTTTGGGTTCCTCTACCTTTGACTTCTTCTTTGTGGCCACTTTTCTAATGGACCCTTCTTATTGCTCAAGTTTAGCCTTCTCCCTTCTCTTGGCTCTCTCAGCCTTGCTTGATCCACAATTTTCTTCAAAAGAGTTCATCTCTTCTTCCTCAGTCAATCCCAACCCAATCATGTTGGTCTATAGTGAAGGTACCCAGTTATAGTTGGGTAGGGGATTACTTCTTGTGTTAGGCTTTTCCAGCTCTAGATCAAGAATCTACTTCTCAATCAAGTCTTGAATCTCATGGTGAAGATGAGTGTAATCATCGGTCTCGTGACCAGACACTTGATGATACTCACACTTCTCGTGATGCCTCCAATTCATTGGTAATGGATTTGGAAGCTCTTAGGTGGAAATGGCTGCAAAACCCCTTTTGTTTTTAACCTTGCTAGCATTTTTGATAATGGCCTTCCCAAAAGACTAAACTTACTTTGCTGAGCAACTACTTTCACCTCAACGTGCTTCATGCTAGGTCGCCTTGATGGTACTACCCTCGATTCCTTTGAGGGTAACTACTGTTGGTTCTTTTTTACCTGGCCTCTAAACCTTCTATTTAGATGTCCGAATCATACAAGTCTTCAAATGTTTTGATTGGATAGCTCACAAGCCTATCTTTAATGAAAGCATAGGCTCCATTGATCACCATACAAACCTGATCCTCCTCTGTGGGCCTTATGGTCATCCTGGCAACTTTGACCTTCCAGCAGATTAAGTACTCCAAAAAAGTCTCATTGGTCTTTTGGTGAGTCATCTTCAAATCCCTCAAGGTTACCACTAGTTGGGTATTGTGGTGATGTTGTTCCATGAACTTATTGGATAGCTCCTCTCAATCCTCTCAAACTCTTTTGGGAAGGTCATGATACCATACTACTGTATCATCTTCTAAGGATAGCATGAAGTATTTCAATATATACTCCTTTGACAAAGGAATGTGGCCATGACGGTAGCATACTGACCCAAGTGAGTTTTTGGATTGACTTCTCCATTGAATTTGGGCAAATCTGGATTACAAAATGCTGACCCAGGTATGGCAACCCAAGAGTGGGGGTGAATTGGGTTTTTATTTATCAAAATAGATTTATAAAACTTTTCTTGAAAGATCAAAATTAGTTCACTCTTTCTTTAGGAATAAAGTTAAAGAAAATGAAATTAGAAGTTATTAAAGATGCAATCAAGAGAATACAATAATGAACAATCACAAGTGCAAGTAAATATAAAGAGATAGGGATAGAGAGAGTGCAAACTCAATTTACGTGGTTCGGCAAACCTTGCCTACGTCCACGGGCTCCTAGCTCCACGAGCTAAGCATTTCAACTAAGTTGTAGAAATCTTTTACAACTTGCTTGATGAACAACCTCACCAAGACTTTTTCTTCCAACTCTTGATAACACCACACCAAGAGTTCTTCTTGATGAACAACCTCACCAAGGCAACTTCCTTCAACTCTTGATAACACCACACCAAGAGTTCTTCTTGATGAACAACCTCACCAAGGCAACTTCCTTCAACCCTTGATAACACCACACCAAGAGTTCTTCTTGATGAACAACCTCACCAAGGCAACTTCCTTCAACCCTTGATAACACCACACCAAGAGTTCTTTTTGATGAACAACCTCACCAAGGCAACTTCCTTCAACCCTTGATAACACCACACCAAGAGTTCTTCTTGATGAACAACCTCACCAAGGCAACTTTCTTCAACTATTGATAACACACAACAAGAGTTCTCTCAAGGATAACTATTATCCTTTACAATAATATCTCACTCTCACCACAATACAAGAACAAAGATAATTTTTACAACAAAAGTATAACTCTCTTCAAAGAGTAGATAAAGACTATAAAAGCTCTCTAGACTTGATATTTCTCTTGTTTTTTGCTTGATAGATTCTTCTCTTCCTCTTGCTGAATGCATGGGAGAAGGGCTCCTTTTATAGGCAAATGAGATGAACTTAATCAAGTGAAGACACCATCTCCAAATTTTCTGCCCACCATAAAAACCATAATTTTGTCTGCCATTTTTGTCAATGTTCTGTTATAATTTGAAAATCTACAAAACATAAAAGATCTGAACATTTGAACAAGCTTTCCAACGCATCAAGAATTAAGTCATTTGGATAACTGTAGCTCAAGATATGGCCAAAACACCATTCGGTGCTCATATGACTTGATTTTTCTTCCTTGTATCAGTCCACTGAATTGAATGATAATTCTGTCAGCATTCCATTTGAAATTTGAATTTCTTCAAAACATAAAAGATCTACATATTTGAATAAGCTTTTCAAAACAATAAGAATCAAAGAATTTGGATCTCTCTATCTTAAGATATGGCCAAAACACCATTCGGTGCTCATGTGAGTTGATTTTTCTTCCTTGTGTCAGTCCACCGACTTACATGTCAATTATACTAGTCGCACAAGTAATAAAGTGATAAGTAAGATATCGTTCCCACGATGATTGATTCTAATTGAATTTGTTATTTCCAGCAACAATTAACTAAATCGGGGGGGGGTGGGGGGGTTGGGTTTGTTGGTTGATTAACTGGATGAAAAACAGAATACGACGGTAATTAATGAATAACACAATGCAAACTTAATTGAAATGGGAATTAATCAATGATAGAAATCTGGTTAAGGGATCATTCTCTACCACAAGATATGGATTTGCGAATTCATTGTAGAATTATCATCCAATTACACCATTGAAATTATCAACCGTAGATAACAATAAGCTCTGTTATCCCAATCTTTCCTTACTCTGTTGTTAAATAAAACAGGCACTTTATTTAATCTCTATCCATTAAACAACCTAGAACAAGCTCTCTAAATTTAATTCAATGGATGCATTACGATAAGAAAGATAGGTTGATCTAAGCCATAAACACACAAGCTCGGATTATTTAACTTAGGTTGTATTCTCCAATTGCAATCTCTGATCACAATTTTGCTACTAATGATTAGAAATTCAAGACAATTATGGATCAAGATTTCTAATCTAGTAATAGACAATATCCAGATTATATTCAGTTGGCTACCCAAATACAATCAGCAAGTAATCATAAGCATTAAACATAGGAAAATACAAGCAACTTCAATTAAAGAATTGGATAATAATTTCTTGCACAATAAACTCACAAACACCATATCAAGGGCTTTGAAATCACCCTCAACTAACTCAGATTTAGTTACACATATTCAGACACAATACAAATACAATACAATACATAGCAATTCCAGAAAAAGAAAGGGAAATGAAAAACGTAGCAAATCTGATGAAATCTCTTAGGATTTGTAGTTCTTCCTCTTTCTAAGCCTTCAATCTCCTTCAAGAACTCTAAGAGATGAGAGAAATCCAAAGATGCAGCCTCCTCCACGTTCTCCCCTCTTCAAGTTCTCCAAATAAAACCCTAAAATGTGTTTATATACTCTGCTACAGTAACCTGCTACAGTGCCCCGTATTATACATGCTACAGAGATTTGTGAAATTATATTTCTACACTTCTCACACTGTTTTGATTATAACTTTTGGTACACTGAATGAATTCATGAACCGTAAATTTCTCTAGAAAATAGACTTCGAGAGCTTTCCAACGGTATACAACATGTTATCGGGTTCATTGTATAACAATACAATTAAATCCGATAAGATGGTTGACTAACAGAGATGAAAATGAAGGGTTTTACTCCATTTTTGGGCAAGTTGCTCCAAAACTCCTGCAAACATCAAAATCACACAAAAACATAAAAATACCAAGGAATATAGCAAAGAAACATAGACGAATTGATATGAAAGTAATACATAAATAAACACCTATCAAATTCCTCCACACTTAGACTTTGCTAGTCCTCGAGCAATTACAACGATTTGAAACAAAACTAAAGCGAAACAGAATCATAGAAAAATTAAAACACACAAATGCTTCAACTTGCAAATAAGCCTAAAAGTTTCTATATAATTATAACCCAAGGAAAACTTCAAAATAACGCATTTGATCAAGAATTTCATTACAAAGATTAGTTTCGCTCTACTTCAATTCCTCAAGTGTGTGTGTGTAGAGCCATTCTTACCTAATAATTTGTAACCCGGATGAGTTTAGGCATAAAAATGAATCATATTTAATAGTGAAGATGTGCGTATAAATGAACTCCATAGGCTTGCTTTTCAAGTCACTCTCCACTAATGTAGACAAGCACAACACTAAGGATAAAGTAGGGATTTATTAAGCTTGTAACGTTTGGCTTGGGTGAAGGTATGATAAAGGATAATAATTTGGCTCAAATCACCCACAAACACATAAATCATTCAAGACTATGTAGAGCTCAACCCTACAACACAACTTCATTTCAATTCACCAGGTTACTCCCCCAAACTTATTTAGAACACTCAATCTTTTTTTTTTTTTTTTGCAGAAAACAAAAGAAAACTACACCCCCACACTTTGTTGTTTCATTCTTTTTAAGAACACTTAAGGGTATAGATCTCTTATTCTTCTTCTTTGTTCTCTTTTTTTTTTCTTTTTTTTTATTACACTTCCCCTCCCCCACACTTAAACAACACATTGTCCTCAATGTGTAAGGACGTGGACAAGAAGTACAGATTGGCTTTTTTTTCTTTTTTTTACAAACACAATAGAACTCACTTGCATTGCTCATGAGACATCCCAACCTCCTCTAACTTCCCAAAACCAGAACATAGCTCAGAATTTAATTGTGAATGATCTACATGCTCAAAGGCAAGGGATCAACTATTTGGAACAAATTCATTTGAGGTTAGGAAATCTTTTAGTTAGTTAACAAAGAAAAAGACTTACAGAGGCTCAAAGGGGTAACTAGGGATCAATTTCAGTCAAGGTTGGCATTAAGGCTCAAACGGTCCAAAGATGGCCTAAATCATTTCCCTAATATTGCACAGTCTAGGATTTCACCTCGAGTGATCATCAAACAAGTTTTAGAATTCATTGAAATATGAAGAAACATTTAAATTACATAAACTTTCTTTAAGTGAACAAATAACTCATTGATAATGGCTTAGTGCTCAATGTTGCGCAAGGAATCAAAAGCAAAGCGAAAACTAATAAACATTTCAAGCACACAGATCCATGCATCATTTATCATTTTCAAGAGTTATTCTTAATTCAATCATTATCTTATCATCGACCCACAAAATGCAAGAAAAGAGGTACGTGGCATTGTTACACCTGAGTCAAGATTGTATATTTCAACAATCCTTAGGACCAGTAGCCCACAGACTTAAGGTTTCCAGCCTATATACCTTTATTATGAAAGAACAAAACAAGAAACAAGACACTTCAAACAACATGAAACAAACAAACTACAGATTTATTTCGAGAGAATGCGTTTCAAGAGTTAAGGAAACCCCATATTCTACCATTCTCAGGTTTTTCCACAATGTTTTTTTTTTTAATCGAAACGGATAAAGACTGATGAACACTTAAATATGCATGTTTAATAAGAGTTTAGTTCATCATATTGCATTAATAGTGTCATTAAATTCCTCAACTTAAGCATATTTGTAGCATTTGCATCTTTGGAATTAATTCCTCTTAATTTTGGTTTTGTTACAGGTTCGGTAAAATGGGCATAACTCTCTATTTATAGATCAAAATGGTGCAATTCTTAATGTTTTGGAAAGCTGATTCAATTGTCTACAAGATTGCATTTCACAAGCATAATCAAATTCGGGCTCTTAGTGGACCAAAATTGGGCTTGAAATGAACCCATCTACAGTCTCGGCCCCGTCTAACTAGGCCTTAGTATTTGGACCGTATCTCTCAAAATACGTACCCAAATTGTGTAAATCAATATGTTCTAGAAAGCTGAGAGAAATATCTACAACTTTGATGAAGACATATGATTAAAATTAACAATATTTCGATGTCAAAATTGATGGTCAAAGTCGGTGCCCAATGATCCCAATTGTCAAAGATATTTACAACTAATATTTGACAATTATGCCCTTGTAATTTGACAAGTTTGCCCCTGGATGTTATCTATAAATAGAGGTGCCTTGTGACCCATTGGGGCATCTTGGCCTTGGCTGGAACATTTTGGCTTTGGCTAGGATCTTGTATTGTGTATTGTGTGTTTATGTTATTAATGAATTTCCTTTTTCTTGCATTTTATTTTCTTTCTATTTTAATGTTCTTCTAATTTCTCTTTTGCTAAGGTGAAAGGGTGAAACCCTTGATATAAGAATAAGGAGTCTCTAACCCTTTGATATGTGCTTAATTGTCATAATATTGTGTTGTTTATTTTATATGATTTATATTTATTTTCTTAATCAATCTTGACACCACTTGTAAAGTGGAGGTCTTGATCCATTGTCGACAATCCTTGGCACATCAATGCTTGGATCCTTTCTAGATGATGTATGGTTCTTCCTTACCGACACGAATCTAGTTAGGAACCTTGATTTGTTGTAGACATATGATGATTGGCACATTGGATGCTTGAACCCATTTACAAGAAGTGGTATAAATGTTGGTAATGAAACAAATATAATTCATATAACTAAAATGGGCTAATTATCCTTATTCGAAATATCAAGGGCGGATCCCCTAACCTTAGCCTTCATTGTTATTGTGTTAATTCCTCTTGTATTTTAATTATTCTATTGTTTATGAACTTTTTATTTTATTTACTATGGTAGGTTCTACCACCTTATGAAATTGTTCTTTAATTTACTATGGTTGGTTATACCACCTATTTCCATGGATGGTTTTACCTCCTCTTGCTTTTTGTTTTATATTTGAATGGTCGGTAATACCGCCTATCATCTTACATATTTATTGATATTATCTTGTCATTTCTTTGAATCATTCACACCATATTTCCTTATCTTATAATTTGTAACGCTAAAATTCCCTTCCTCGTGGATTGACCTCGGACTCACCGAGTTTATTACTTCGACACTCCTATACTTGGGAGACAATCTTTTTTTGGATGTGTCAAGTTTTTGGCGCCGTTGCCGGGGAAGGTAAAATTTAGCGTACAAAATTGTAAGTACTTTCTTTTCCCATTTCTATTTTATTTTTCTTGCATACGTTCATCTCTTCTCTCCCCATTTCTATTTTTATTTTTTCTTGCATGTGTTCATCTTTTCTTTCTCTTTGCATTAATTGGTAGAATTGTTAGTAGCCACTCATCTTGTCTGAAAAAAAAAATCATGCTCATGTCCAACCAAGAACATTAATGGACTCCATAAATCTTTGGAGAACTTGTGCACAATCATGCGTAGTCTTCCCTCATGATGCAAAGTATTTTAGCCATGAATCGGATTTCATTCAATTCTTGCCCCACTTTCATAGCCTAGATGTTGAAAACCCATTTTTGCACTTGAGAGAATTTAAAGAGTTTTGCAATACCTATAATGACCTAAATTGTAGCATAAACATATTTAGATTAAAGCTTTTTCCTTTTTCTTTAAAAGATAAAGCTAAAACATGGCTACAAAATCTTAGGTCAGGATCTATTAGCTCATGGGATAAAATGCAACAACAATTTCTTAAAAAATTATTTCCTCCCTATAGAACAAATTCTCTCAAAGTGTAAATTATCAATTTCACTCAAAAACAAGGAGAGACATTTTACCAATGTTGGTATAGGTATAAAGCATTGCTTAATACTTGTCCTCATCATGGTTTGGAAACATGGGAACTATTTTTAATTTTCTATGAAGGTCTTACACATCAAGCTAGGCAAATGGTGGAATTAATGTGTAATGGACAATTTGAATATAAAGACCCTGACGAAGCTATGGATTACCTAGACTTACTAGCAGAAAATGCTCAAAATTGGAACAATGTTGGCACCTATGAGGTACCAAAAAAATCTACTAGAGGCATTTATAACATTAGGGAGAATCATGATCTTCATGCCAAATTTACATCCCTAGCTAGAAAAGTCGAGGATTTAGAAATGTGGTCTATGCAAGAAATTGTCTGTCACACTTGTAATTCTAGTGATCATCCAACGGATGATTGCCCAATTGTGCCTACCTTTAGGAAAAGTCTCCATGACCAAACCAATGTTTTAAACACTTTCCAAAGGTCAAATCCTAATCCTTACTCACAAGATTTTGGATGGAAAAATCACTTGAATTTTGATTGGAGGAATGATAATCATGCACAGTCTTACCAACCTCCCTTTCAATCATATCAAAATTTTCAAAAATCTCATGATCATGCATCTTATGAGGATCTCGAAGAAATATTGAATTCATTCATTATAAAGCAAGAGGCTTTTAATAGTCAAATTGCTCATACTATGGCGAACTTGAACGATGCTCTTGAAAAGTTTGCATTTGCACTTAGTCCTCATGACAAAGGTGAGTTTCCATCTCAACTAGAGCCAAACTCCATCAATCCACATGTGAGTAATCCAAGTGGCCAACATCTAGATGAAGATTCGGTCAGTACTCTTCACGATGGTATGGTTGATAAAGAACATATTCTTAACCCTTATGAGAAAGATGATGAATCAATCTTAAAGGGTAAGGAAGAGGTTACTAAACCTATACCTAACAAGGAAAAACCTGAATCCTCACTTATGCCCTCATTTCATCATGCAAAAGAACTTAACCAAAATATTGGCATTAATGAATTTTTCAAGCATGATGAAAATGAGGAAGCTAATGTGGAAGATTATATTCAAAATGAGAATTTTTCAAGTCCTTTAGAAATCGGGTTAACCGGTTCATTTGAACCAAGTATGCAACTAATGCCCATTGCTTCTAAAGAATTTTCATTGCTTGATTTTGTACAGGTGAAGGAGATTAAGAGTTGGGAGCCATGGTTTGAAAAAAGGCAGGAAGAAACATCCACACTCAATAATGCATGCTTTAAGGACAAACAAACTCAGATAGTGGTAATCTCTTTCATTCTCAAAAATAAAGGAAAAAGAAAGGTACCACCTCAATGGCATATTTTTTACCGTGGTAAATCACTTTCGAAGAGATTCCTCTTTTTGCATTTCTTTATAATGATTGATCAAATTTTATCCATCTATGCCATATTTTCATTTTTTATCATTTCTAGTTTGTTTTTATTTTATTTTGTGTGCATTTATTTTAGTTGTGTGTTTTTATTTCCCGATCAACTGGCGGATACGGTACTCCGTGGCTTTTAAAGTCGGTTTTTTAGTTCCCTAAAAACTGTTGCTCACCTTGCATCCATTTTCTTTTCTTCTCTCTTATTTTCTTCATAGTCTTGGGAATCTGATTCAAAACGACCCTGTTTGCCAGTTTATAAGAAAACTGGATGGGAAGCATATCCTCAACTCATAGAAGGTGTTTAAGCCGTTTCTGGACGTAAAACCAGAGTGCGGTGTAAGGAGTTCAAATCCTCTTGAGACGCATTCTGGGTCAGGAATGGCAGAGTAGGGAGGACCAGTTTGAACTCTTGAAACCCATTCTAACCAATTTGTCATTTTATTCTTACATTTTTTAAGACTTATTTGATATTATTTAGTCTTGATTTTTGAATTTTATAACAAGGAGGTCTTATTCATTTCACTTTGAATCATTCAAATCTATGAACTCTCACAACCTTATCATTTAATAAATTGTGTGCTTATGTGCTGATTAAGCAAGAATCTATGAATCTTTCTTCACACACACACATACCTTGATGTATGATTGTGGGTGGCGAAATGAAATATTGCAATATTTGAGTTCTTTTGTTTTGTTTAGGGACAACAACAAAAGGAAGGGGAAAGTTTAAAAAAAAATGAAAAAATGAAAAATGAAAGAAAAAAAAAAGAGAGAAAGCAATGGTGGATAAGTTTGGTCTTGTAGCCTCCTTAATTCGAGCAATTAAGCCCGAGGGGTGCCTCAACACCTAATACCCTAAGACCAACTGGTTTGGGAGCTATTGGCCCAAAGCTCGCTACATGGATTAAGGAGAAAGCTTAATAGGATTGAACATTGCATTATCCACAAGATTCTAAGCAAAAATAAAGTATCGGCAACCCGAGTCGTTAAGCTCGTAGGGGTGTCTTAACACTAATGCCCTAAGGCCAACTGGTCTGGGAGTCATTAGCCTAAGGCTCGCTACATGGGTTAAAGATGCATTATTTCAAAAAAAAAATGTATAAAATGAATGAATATCCCCTACCTAAGGTTGTTAGCCTTAACAAATACTAAAACCGATATGGCTTATTTTTAATAAGCCCCATAGTCATGTGTCAACTGAGCACAAAAGAAGGTTTGTGGATATCTTGACTGAAGGGTACATGAGTCATTTAAAAAAAAATCAGATGAGAGTTTGTTTATTTGGATAAAATCAAGGAGAGTGCAATAATGACCACCTTGGATGTAAAATTCTATAAATCACTTCTAAATAATAACGCTTTAATTGCTAGGGACTAGCAATAAGCTAGTTGGGGGTGTGATGAACACTTAAATATGCATGTTTAATAAGAGTTTAGTTCATCATATTGCATTAATAGTGTCATTAAATTCCTCAACTTAAGCATATTTGTAGCATTTGCATCTTTGGAATTAATTCCTCTTAATTTTGGTTTTGTTACAGGTTCGGTAAAATGGGCATAACTCTCTATTTATAGATCAAAATGGTGCAATTCTTAATGTTTTGGAAAGCTGATTTAATTGTCTACAAGATTGCATTTCACAAGAATCATCAAATTCGGGCTATTAGTGGACCAAAATTGGGCTTGAAGTGAACCCATCTACAGTCTCGGCCCAGTCTGACCAGGCCTCAGTATTTGGACAGTATCTCCCAAAATACGTATCCAAATTGTGCAAATCAATATGTTCTAGAAAGCTGAGAGAAATATCTACAACTTGATGAAGACATGTGATTAAAAGTCTCAATATTTCAATGTCAAAATTGATGGTCAAAGTCGGTGCCTAATGATCCCAATTGTCAAAGATATTTGCAACTAATATTTGACAATTATGCCCTTGTAATTTGACAAGTTTGCCCCTGGAGGTATCTATAAATAGAGGTGCCTTGTGACCCATTAGGGCATCTTGGCCTTGGCTGGAACATTTTGGCTTTGGATAGGATCTTGTATTGTGTGTTTATGTTATTAATGAATTTCCTTTTTCTTGCATTTTATTTTCTTTCTATTATAATGTTCTTCTAATTTCTCTTTTGCTAAGGTGAAAGGTGAAACCCTTGATATGAGAATAAGGATTCTCTAACCCTTAATATGTGCTTAATAATCTTAATCTTATAATGTTTATTCAATATGATTTATATTTAATTTCTTAATCAATCTTGACACCACTCGTAAAGTGGAGGTCTTGATCCATTGTCGACAATCCTTGACACATCAAATGCTTGGATCCTTTCTAGATGATGTATGGTTCTTCCTTACCGACACGAATCTAGTTATGAATCTTGATTTGTTGTAGACATATGATGATTGGCAAATTGGATGCTTGAACCCATTTACAAGAAGTTGTATAAATATTGGTAATGAAACAAATATAATTCATATAACTAAAATGGGTTAATTATCCTTATTTGAAATATCAAGGGCGGATCCCCTAACCTTAGCCCTCATTGTTATTGTGTTAATTCCTATTGTATTTTAATTATTCTATGTATGAAACTTGTATTTACTATCGGTAGGTTCTACCACCTTATGAAATGTTCTTTATTACTATGGTTGGTTATACCCACATATTTCCAGGATGGTTTACAAATCCTCTTGCCTTTTGTTTTATATTTGATTGGTCGGTAATACCGCCTACCATCTTACATATTTATTGATAATATCTTGTCATTTCTTTGAATTATTCATATCATATTTGCTTATCTTATAATTGTAACGTTAAAATCCCCTTCCTCGTGGATCGACCTCGGTCTCACCGGGATTATTACTTCGACACTCCTATACTTGGGAGACAATCCTTTTTTGGATGTGTCAATCCAAAAACACATAACAACTCTAAATTACACAAAACTAAACTTACTCATAAAATAACAAAGTCCAACCAGCCAGCAAACAAAAACAAGTCAGTTGGAATGGATCTAAAAAGTTTAGAAGTTAGCCTCCTTATTCAGCCATTATGGATTAAAGAAATCCAGAATGCGTTTCAATAGAAT
>SNVD02012858.1:0-5000 GCA_013180625.2 Boswellia sacra
AAAGGACCCATGAAATCAATACCCAACACATCAAAAATCTCGACAATAAGTATAGGGGTTTGTGGCATTTGATTTTTGGCACTTAAATTACCTGTCCTTTGACAACGGTCACAAGCTTTGCAAAAAAGATATGCATCTTTGAATAATGATGGCCAGTAGAATCCACAATCAAGAACTTTCAGGGCTGTTCTTTTTTGTCCGAAATGACCGCCACATGCATAAGAATGACAGAAGGTCAAAATTGAATTAAATTCAGATTCAGAAACACACCTTCTTATCACTTGATCAGAACAATGCTTCCATAAGTATGGATCATCCCATATGTAATATTCGGCAATGTTTTTGATCTTGTCTCTTTGAGCTCGAGTCAAGTCATGTGGTAGCTTCTTGGTAACTAAGTAATTAACAATATCTGCATACCAAGGGGCTGCTACATGTAGAGACAGTAATTGTTCATCCGGAAAACTTTCTTGTATTGGCAGTACATCCTCGTCATGGACAATGCGACTGAGAGGTCTCGCCAACTCAGTTTTCACTTCCCTTCTTCTCTTTGAAGGCAAATTCCTGTAAAAAGGAGTATCCACCTGATAAGCCTTGGTTTTGCATCTTTCTTTGTGAGCAAGTACCTCAAAGCTGTATGATCAGAATAAACGTACTTTGTACCAATAAAATAAGACGAAACTTTTCTAAAGCAAAAAATAAACCGCTTAGCAGCTCTTCTCAGTGGTACGACTAATTAAGTTGAGCATCATTTAAAGTCCGAGATGCATAGTAAATGGCATGTGGAATTTTGCCAATTCGTTGACCCAAAACGGCACCCACAGCGTAGTCACTTGCATCACACATGATCTCGAATGGATGATTCCAATTCGGAGATTGGTTACTGGAGCCGAAGTCAATAGTTCCTTCAGTTTCTCAAATGCCACTTTGCATTTCTCATCAAATTCAAAGGCCACATCATTCTGTAATAATCTGCATAGGGGCAATGCTATCTTCGAGAAATCTTTGATGAATCTACGATAAAAACATGCATGACCAAGAAACGAACGAATATCCCGCACACTTGTGGGAGGTGGTAAGGAACATATAAGATCTATCTTGGATTTATCAACCTCTATACCCTTAGCAGAAATAACATGTCCCAAACTATACCCTGATCTACCATAAAATGACATTTCTCCCAATTCAGAACAAGGTTAGTTTCTATAACCATCTTTGAAAGTATAAGGTAAAAAAAAAAAAAAAAGGGTTGTCAAGGCATTTATAAAAGAATTTCACCAAAAAACACTAAAGTCATCCAGAATACCTCAATAATGTCGCACATAATCAGCAGAAAATACTTACCATACACCTTTGGAAAGTGCAGGGCCATTGCCAAAGACGATGCATGCGTCGATAGGCTAATGTAATCGAATGGCATGGAATGTAGTTTCTCTGATCTCAGGCACTGCCAATCTGATTATATCCTGAATAGCATTTCAAGAAAACAATAGTGAGAATGACCTGCTAACCTCTCCAGCATTTGATCAATGATGCAAAGAAAGTGATACTTGCGAGTTGCGGAATTGAGCTTCCGATAATCAATACAAAACTTCGCCACACGGTTTGGATACGAGTGGAAACTAGCTCATTATTGTCATTCTTAACCACCGTAACACCAGATTTCTTAGGAACAACTTGGACTGGACTCACCCACTTGCTGTTCGAAATTGGATAAATCACACACATTAAACAATTTCATGATTTCTTCTTGACAACTTCAATCATGGAGGGATTCAACCTCCGCTGTGCTTCCGAGTGGCTTGATCCTTCTTCTAATAAGATACTGTGCATGCATACGGCTGGGCTAATACCTTTGATGTCAGCGATTGTCCACCCAATGACTGTTTTGTGATCTCGAAGCACTCGGATGAGTTTCTCTTCTTGTGGTGCAAGGCCATTTGCTATTATGACTGGCAAAGTATCTTTCTCACCCAGGAATACATGCTTCAAATGATCTGGAAGAGGCTTAAGCTCCAAGGCAGGTGCTTTCATCACAGAAGGAAGAAGTTTCTCATTAGATAAAGGCAATTCAATGTACGAAACATCATACCTATTTGTGGTGATAGCTATAGTCTCATCCAAGCTTGCCACAGCTTCCTCCACTTCTTTAGACACTTGTATCAACTTCCTCGATTCTCTGGAATTTTCTGCCCCAATGTGCTCACTAATGGCTACTTCCAATGCATCCTTGCGAGTTAACTCAAAAAGTTGTTGTGCCAAAGAATCAATAACATCAACTGCAAAAACAGAATGCAAGTCACTAGGGTACCTCATTGCCTCAAAAATATTGAAACGAATCACCTCGCCATCAAACTCCATGGTGAGAGTGCCATCATGAACATCAATCTTCGTTCGGGCAGTTTTCAAGAATGGCCTCCCCAAAAGAATCGGTGTTGGATTGGGAGATGTCTCATCCTCCATTTCCAGAACATAGAAGTCTGCTGGAAAAACCAATTGATTTTACCTGCACAAGCACATCTTCCACAACTCCTTTGGGATATGCATTAGAACGATCAGCAAGTTGAATTACAATACCAGTTTTCGCAAGGGGTCCAAGATTCAAAGAAGCATAAATAGAATATGGCATGACATTAATAGATGCTCCTAAATCTAACATAGCTCTTTCAAACTTGGTATTACCAATGGTGCATGGAATGGTGAACGTACCTGGATCTTTGCATTTCGGAGGAATTTTTCTTTGCAATACAGCTGAAACATTTTCCCCCACACTTATCTTCTCATTTCCTTTCAACTTTCTCTTGTTGGTGCATAACTCTTTGAGAAATTTTGCATAACGAGGCACTTGCTTGATAGCATCCAGAAGTGGTATGTTTACCTCGATCTTGCGAAAATTTTCTAGGATTTCTTGTTCTTGTTCCTCCTTCCTTGATTTTGCAAATCTGCTAGGAAAAGGTGGAGGAGTAACATATGAAGG
Organism: Boswellia sacra; assembly: GCA_013180625.2. Lineage (NCBI taxonomy): Eukaryota > Viridiplantae > Streptophyta > Magnoliopsida > Sapindales > Burseraceae > Boswellia > Boswellia sacra. Next base: position 2,978 of record SNVD02012858.1, read on the forward strand.
AATATGGGTTTTAGGATTGACCTTAGAAGATGATGTCTTATTCATGGTGGGAGTGGTGTCATCCCCTTCATCAGTTTGTGATTTCTTTGGTGGAATCTCTAATTGCTTCCCACTTCTCAAAGTTACAGCACTAGCATTCTCGCTTGGATTGATCACCGGCTGAGAAGGTAATTTTCCTGAGCTTTGACTTTCAAATTTGCTCATGTTAGTGGCCAATTGTCCCATTTGATTTTTCAGGTTTTGGATACTTGCCCTAGTTTCCTGCTGAAATTGCATTGTGTTAGTGGCAAGTGCTTTAACAATATCCTGGAGAGACATACCTGAATTTTGTGGAGCTGGTTGTGGTGCCAGTTGTGGTTGTGCTTGAAATGGTTGCTGCACCCTTGGTTGATTGAAACCTGGTGGTCGATTTGGTATGGCATTTGGGGCAATTGGTTGATGATTCTCATATCTTAAATTAGGGTGATCTCTCCATCCAGCATTGTAAGTATTGGAGAAAGGGTCATACCTTTGCCTTGGTTTTCCTGGAAATCCACCCATGGCATTGGCTTGTTCTGTATCTCCTTCTTGCAAAGTTGAACACATGTCGGTTGGATGGTCCATGGCAGAACATACTCCACATGCATAAGATTGCTGCATATGTCCTACAGCCATTTTTTTTACAAGAGAGGTAAGTTCACAAAGTTGTTGTTCAATGTTTGAAGTACTTACCTCATTTACTCTTTTTGATAGTTGTGGCTCAAATTGACTGCTGAATTGTTGAGAGTTCGCTGCCATGTCACTAATCAAACGTCTTGTAACGTTCGGTGTTTTATTAACTAGTGCTCCACCACTAGCAGCATCCATGATACTCCTTTCCATTGGTAAGAGACCCTCATAGAAATATTGAATTAGGAGTCCATCACTAATTTGGTGGTTTGGATAGCTAGCACATTACCTCTTAAATCTCTCCCAATATTCATGAAGTGATTCTCCATTGTGTTGTCGAATGTCACTAATATCTTTTCTAATATTTGTAACTTTCGAGGCTGGAAAGTATTTCTCCAAAAAGAGTTTACTCATCTCATTCCAGGTGGTAATGGTACCTGGTGGTAGATAGTATAGCCAATCTTTTGCCGAATCTGCTAATGAGAATGGGAAAGCTCTCAATTTAATTTGCTCTTCAGAAACGCTGGTTGGCTTCATACTTGAGCATACCACATGAAATTCTTTGAGGTGTTTGTTCGGATCCTCTCCTGCAAAACCATGAAATGTAGGCAAGAGATGAATCAGTCCAGATTTAAGTTCAAAATCTATCTCAAAATTGGTGCTTATGCATAGCGGTTGTTGATCAATAATTGGAGCCGCTAACTCCTTAAGAGTCTGATCGTTTTCCATCGCCATTGCTTCCGATTCAGATTTAATTGAACTGCAAGAAGATGGGAGGGAAGTATGTCGTGCAAGGTCAAATTCTGGAGGTGGAGTTGAAATTGACCGATTTAGCCTTAAATTCAAGGATTGGAGAAACTCCTTAATTCTCTTAAGTCGTTGATCCACTTCTCCCTCGGACATAAAAGCCTAAACACAAACAATTAGGAAATGACAATCAAGAATCAGTAGTAAAAACAGAATAACAAATTGATTAGAAAATCAATCCCCGGCAACGGCGCCAAAAAACTTGATGCGTTCGAAACTAGCAAGTATACTAGTCGCACAAGTAATAAAGTGATAAGTAGATATCGTTCCCACGAGGATTGAATCTAATTGAATTTGTTATTTTTCAGCAATAATAAACTAAACAGGGGGGGTTTTGTTGATTGATTAATTAAACTTAATACGAAAGCAAATGAAGAATAACACAAAGCAAAGTTAAATGGAGTGAAAATCAATGAGATACACTTGGTTAAGAGTTCATTCTCTGCCACAAGATATGAATTTGTGAATTAACATAGAATTGTAATCCAATTACAGCATTGAAGTTATCAACCGTAGATAACAACAAGCTCTGTTATCCAATCTTTCCTTACTTTGTTGTTAAATAAAA